>CAMOHE010054091.1:11654-29554 GCA_946598075.1 Artocarpus hirsutus | reverse complement strand
ATGTGAAGACTTTTATGGTCGTAAATGCAAATCTCCTATGCATTGGGCTGAAATGGTAGAAAGAAAATATCTTAGACTTGATATTTTATTAAAGAATAAAAAGGCAATTCAGAAGATCATAAGAGAATGTTAACAGCTCAAAGCATACAAAAGAGCTATGCAGATTCTAAGAGAAGGAATGATGAGTTTGAAGTGGGAGATAAAGTTTTTCTAAAGATTGCACCAATAAAAGGGGTGATGAGATTTGGTAAAAAAAGGAAGATTAAGTCCAAGATACATTAGTCTTTATGATATTATGGAGAAAGTTGGAAGAGTGGCTTATCGATTAGCCTTGACACCATCATTAGCAAGAGTACATAACATTTTAATGTGTCAATGCTTAGAAAGTATGTTTCCAATCCTTCATATGTGCTAAAACAACAAGATGTTGAGTTAGAAGAACATTTGACTTATGAAAAACAACCGGTGAAAATTTTGGATAAGACGGAGAAAGTACTCAGAAACAAAAAGATTCCATGCCATTCGGTTGAAGAAGCTTCATGAGAATTAGAAGATGACGTGATATCAAAGTATCCACACTTGTTCGATAAGTAAATTTTGAGGATGAAATTTTATAAAGGGGAGAGTTGTGATGTTTGGTATTTCCTTACATACTTGTTGGCTAATGCGTGGTATGATTTCATGACATTAATTGCGTTATATAATGTTTCATAATCATTTGAGATGTGTTTGATTATATTAATAGTATATATCATTTTCAAAAGTATGTTTCATAGAATTTCATTTGAATGCATAGCTAAATGATTGGAACTTCCTAAAAATAGATCTAGTTTAGAAAAAAATGAAAAAGTGAATTCTAATGGTGTTTGATATACAATTATAGTAGATGAGTTGAAATTAGGAGTTCTATGATGGTTTTAAGTCTATTTATGCTGAAAATGCCATTTTATATGAAGTAAAGTTATATATGTGTTTAAAATAATGATTAAATGAGACTTTATGATAAGTAAGAAATCTTGTGGAATGTTATTAAGAATGATACAAGGTTTCATATAAGAGGATGACATATATTTTACTGGTAAGTTTACCTTGTAACCCTAAATAAGTGACCTTTTCAGTATTCAAGTTTACAGACTCAATTAGGGTTTCAACAAGTTGGGAATTGAGTGAGGAATCATGTTATCCAATGTTTAGTGTATTTGACAGAATTTAAAAAATTTGGTAAAGTTTTGGTGAAAAATATCAAAGTTTAGAAACTAGTATTTTCTATGTATCGAAATTTCGGTATGATTAAGTACACCTAAGTTAGCAAGTCAAATGAGTGGCTATAGTTTACCTTTTAATTAGGGTTGTGTGTGAGTGTTTTAGACTCTAAATAGCTGATGTGTAAGCTACAAAAGAGGGAAATTAATCAAGCTAACAAGAGAGTACTTAAGTGTTAAGTAATTCGAGGTGTGTGTGTGCTACTTTAAAAGGAATTAAGTAAGTGGCTGAGTTTATTTCAGCCTATCTTCTCTCAAATTTGACCATTCACTAAAGGAAAACTCCATTTTCAGCTAGGGTTCAAGAAGATAAGGCCCATCTCTAAGTATCTTGGTCAAGGTCTAAGTGGTGATAAAAGAGGAAAAGCCGAAACTATTCAAGGTAAGCTTAATTTTATGGATTTGAGTTTCAATCTTTCAAGACATGGAATAAACTTACAATCTGATTCTTTTGACAACTCTAATGTTTATTGTAGATGTTCAAAATGATCATAAGCCTTCGTTTCACCCTTTTGAAGTAGGAAAAGTGAAATTGGAGGTGAAGAGTTCAAGTTGCTTCACTAAGGTGAGAATTTGTGAACTATTTTTAGGTTTTTTTCTTTGGTTATATAAAGAAACTTTGGGACATGATATGAGCATAATTTTAATGCTATTCAAGGTTAGGAATCATAGAAAAATGATCTAAAAGAAAAGATTTGGTTATTGGAATGAAAAGTTTTGGAATTATGTGATTTTAGGGTATTTGGGGTCGATTTGTAGTCTTGTGAATGCCCTAGACTTTTGTTTTTGTTTGTAGGTTGTTTTGATGAATTTTAACCTTTGGAGAATGTTAAAATTAAGGAGAAATGCTGCCCAAATTCTTAGAAAAAAGTTTTGAACTATTTAGAAATAAAAAATACACTTTTGCCTTTAAAACTAACTAGTTTTGCCATGTTATCAATGTTCATTTTTTTTATCTTTTAATGAACTTTTGGGATTTAGTTTGATATTTTATCCTCTACATTACATGAATTTATGAGTTTTACTAAAATTGCTATTCTTAGTAATATTTGTATAAGCTAAGTTCTTTACCTTGATTAGAAAATACAAGGAAGTGTTAAGAGATTTAAAAGTAGAATATTTAATTGTAGTTTTCACCACCTTTCCTATTATTTAATATGGCTACAACTATAAGGTTATAAATGATATGTTTGTGGGGACTTAGTCTTTCTTTTGTTTAAGATTGATTTTAAACTTGAAATAAGCTCCTTAACACTTAAGTAACTAGTATATATTTATTTGGTTATAACAAAATATAAACAACTATTTTCAAAAGGATTGAATACCAAAACTGAAGAGGAAAATCCTAACAATAGTTTACATAACTCCATAATACGAGGTAAGTAGAATTTCACCTGCATCGCCATAAATGTTGTACATATTTGTATATATGGTTATGACTTTATGAAGCATAAGTAACATGAGCATGTTTTGATTTTGAGCATCATGCAAGCATGCATTATATGCTAAAGACATTGTGCCCAAAATGTCATTTAAAAGTTAAAGCATATAGGGAGAAGTTTTATGAGGGTTTATTTGCTACTTATAATGGGATAATATATTTAATGGAGTTAGTCTTGATGGAGGCTGCTCCACTGTATTGTCTTGATGGGGGCATATAGTTTTGATATGTTGTCGCGATGGAGACTTAATTATTATCTCAATGGAGACTGTCTTGATGGGGACTTGTGGTGTGAGAAGCCACATGACAACATTAATGGTCCGAAGGAATTGACGGAAGGAAACCTACCTATTAGAGGAAGCCCTAATAAAAAATCATGCGCACGTTATGTTTTATGCAAAATGGGTACAATGTATGTTTTCAAAGAAAGGAAAAGCATGACTTATATGGGATCATTCATGGCATAGTCATTCATGTTACACATTCTACTTACTGGGCATAATCTCACTTAATTATGGTGATGTAGATAATGACAATTTTCAGCATTAACAGTAGGATTCTAGATAGCTGGCAGGTGCACTCTAGTTATATAAAGAATTTCAAAGGTTCAAATTTTCTCATATTTTTATATTAACCTTATGTGCTTGATATTATAATTGTAAATAATTAAGAGTCATAACACTTAATATTAATGTGTTATGTATTTTAAATTTATATTAAGTGGATGTTAAACAAAGGAAGAAAAAAAGTGATTGAATTCAATAAAGATAGTAAAAAAATGGTATGCCACCTAATTTACCTTTATATCTAAGTTTGGAAAATAGGGTACTGGGTTGATTTCTCCATCATTTGTTCATTTTAATCCTTCATTTAATCACCTAAGTGGAATTAAAATTAGATTGGGCCAAAATGGACAAGTCCTCCTACTTACTTATAGTCCACCAAACCAAGACCCATGTGGGTTCTTTGAGTGTGGCTTGGGTTCACGTATCGAGCCCATTGTCGAAGGATGGGATCCTACGCCTAGGCATCCAAAAATGCATGGTACAAAAACAACTATAAACAGTTTTCTAGTTTAGTAGTGGTCAAATTTGATTTTTTTTTTCATTATTTTAGAATAGCCTTAGTCCCCATCCAAAACACACTTGTTTAATTTTTATTTTAATTCTTAAAAATTACAATATTCTTTTTAAATGAATATGATGTAGCATGTTTTTTTTTTTTTTAATAAATGTGAGTACCTAGATCCTAGCTATTAATTTAATAGTGTGTAATTATTATTTGTTGTTTTATCTCGATTTTGTGTGCATACGATTAATTAATTGAATTTTAAAATAATAAAATATTTATTTGGGTAAACTACATTGACATCTCATATATTTTACCTAAATTAAGAGGCAACCCTATACAAAAACTAATTACATTGATACCCCCTCTCTTTTCGAACAACTTATAGAGAGACCACCTATGTTAGTTGATCGTGAGTTGATAGTTAATTTTGTTCAAAATGCTAAAAATGCACCTCCATTCATTAAAAAACATTTTTAATATTTTATGCGGCTTGAAATGACAATTTTATCCTTTTTGGACATTTAAAAATGAGTTTCAATAATTTTAATATACTTGTAACTATAAGTTTCACTCTAATGAAAGATAAAATGTTTTTTCTTTTCTCCTTTTCTCCAAATATGACAATTATGTTTACAATAAGAAAAAATACAAAAAGTAAAATTACATAATTCAAAAAAGTCCATAATTAATTCCCCAGAGTAATCACCAATCACTACGACACAAACTAAATAAAAGCACATTTAATCTCAACAAAATTACAACAAAAGCAAAAGCAATTAATTCACTTAAAAAAAAGCTAACTAATTCCAACAAAACGTAATTCAATTATAAAAATGATTTATTTTTCATAAAACTAACTAATTCTAATAAAACCTAAAAATAAAATTCTCACTCCCTTAGTGCTTTATTTTTTTTCATTAAAGATTAAAAAATTATAACAAAATTATAAAAAAAATAAATTAAAAAACATATAATTTTTGGTGAAAAAAAGAAAATTGTAATGCCCCTATGTAGGGGTTAGCAGTATTGAATAAATATAAATAAATTTAATTCACAATACCATTTCAAAATAATAAAACAGGTCTCCTTCTGCTCATACTGCTCCCGTTGTTGATGGTAACGAAGCCAACACCGCTAGAGCAACCTCAAGAGCGGAGCGTGTGTGGGCCTTTAAAGTTTTCACCTTAAAGTGGATGTCTTGGGTTTCCCCTTAGGATGACCTCTCTTAGTTTGTACCAATGTGTTTGGATAGAAGGGTTTGCGCACATAATAATTCAGGTGCTCAAAGATGCTAGAATATCCTGAGTTAAACAGAAAAAGTATAACGACAAATTTATTCCTTTCATTTCCACCAGTCGTGGTTCATTGGTGACAATCTTCATTAGAATACAACACATTACCCACCAATGCCTTCATTTCATGAGAGAATCTGTCAAACAAATAGATTTTTATTTTATTTTTTCAACTTTTGATTCTCTTTTTTTCAACTCTAGATCATCCTACGGTTTCAAGAGTCGGTGATGACTCTTTAATACATTGCACCATTTTGGTGCATTTTGGTGCTACATTTGTACCAAAATGGTGCAGCTTTTGCACTAAAATTGTGCATTTTCAACAGCAAATTTAAGCTTTATCTCCAACTTAATAACACCAAAAGTTGCACCAAAGATAATATTTTCTGTATATTCTTTCTTTTTAATTACTAAGAATTAATATAGAGAAATTAGGTTGGGATTCTCAAAAAAAAAAAAGAAGAGGTTGGGTGGCCCCTTTTTCGCCCACAACAAAATTTATGTCTCAACTTTTCTAAAATTGGACAAATGGCCAGTGGAGGGAAAAAGAGTTTGTATATTTTTGTGTTTTTCCAACTTTATCCTCATCTTCTTCCTTTTAATCTCTCTCTCACTCCTCCCTACTCTCCCTCTCTCTCTCTAGCAAGTTCATGCACTTGTGCGAGTCACCCAGCATCATCGGAGGTCTCCTCCTCCTGCTCATACTGCTTCCGCTGCTGACGGTGACGGAGCCAACACCGCCAGAGCAACCTTGAGATCGGAGCATGTGTGGTCATTTAAAGTCTTTGAAATAAATTAGAAAACAATAACATGCTTTAAATTGCATTCCACAATTTTAGTATAGCATCAAATATAAAAAAGATATAGTCATTATCATCATAATACAGTTCCTAGTAACTAAACAATTTAACACAGCCATTGCTAGAAATTATGAATCTTACATGTTCAAATGAAATATAAATAGGCTAAGATATTTCGACATGACATAAGCAATCTTGTCGTCTACCCCTCGTTAGACAGATTACACTAAACTCCACCTAAAATATAAAATGATTGGGATGAGTATCGATATGACCAGTAGGGAATACCATTACTTACATTTAGGTTTTATTAATTACCACATTAATACCTTCATAGTTAGTTAGTCACATCATTATTTATCTTATAACAATTCCATTATGTTCATTCCTAATGGATACCCTGCATTAAACATTACCAAGTTTCCATACTTATACATACATATAGATATCAGGAGTACTCAATATTTATCTGTATCCATACAAAATTAAGATTCACTCTCTCTACTCAATGAAACCACAAAGGCACGCTTGACAACTCCAATCAATCATTATTGAGTTTTCAAGGGAGGGGACATTAAGCCCCGAATCCCCACCAAGTCGATTCTTGTACAGTGTGTTCTACGATTTTTGACCCAAGTAGCTGCCGTCGCCTTCTCCTATTTACCTTTTAGGATATATATATCCAAAGATGTAATAGCTGCCTTCTTCAAGTTTTACTTCCTCTCATAACCTACCATTATGTTTTAGAGTCTATATTTCCTAACCATGCTTCTCAAATTATATTAATACATGTCAAAACAATTTAACCTTGCTATACATTACTAAATGAGTTCAGATTATTGTTTCATAAGTGATATTCATATATTAATAAAATAACAAATACATATCTTACAATGTAAAGAACCAATTTTAATTAAACAAAACGTTACAAAAGATGAGTAATAGAATCCCTACCTCTTTGAAAATAATCCAGTGATAACTTCTAGTTCACAAAACTGAGTTCATCATGTAAGTTCCAAGTGTATCGTTATCCTAAGAATGTAAAAGTAACCGCACTTAACTTAAATCCTAATCTATAATTATGTTAATTTACCATTTATTTTTATTAGTGTGCCATAATCATTAATATGCTAAAAATATGAATAACAATTTTTCCAACTTAATTTTAGTAAATTATGAAATAAATAAAGTAACAATAAAATAAAAACGTATGAAATTTTATTTTGGTACAAAATATGCGAGAATGGATTTTTAAAATAAATAATATGATTTTAAAATATTTAGAAATAAATCGATTAAAAAGTTTGATATTCATTAAAAAAATTATTTGAAATTCCAAACTTTATAAACAAATGTTTATTATTTCCAAAACATAAGTTGTCAGACAGCAATCACTATCCTAGCAGTTTGGTCTTTTTTAATCCTCCTTTAGGTTGTCAGTACAAACCTTATCTAAAGCAGAAAATTCAGCCTTTGTTTTTTCATTAAATCTCTCTTTAGAAAAACGACATGTAGTTTCTGTGAAAACGACGTGTAGTTTTTGCAAAAAATGACATGTTGTTTTTCACCTAAAAATTCTTGATAAAAAACCCAAAATCTGAATTTTTGAGCTTTTCTTCAAAATCTTAGTATTCTAACAACTTTCTAAGCATAAAAACAATGTATAAACAATATATAATAATCTCTATACAATATAAATTCATTTTCATAGATTTCCTTAATCAAAACATAATCAAAATTTAAATTTAATTTTTGAATAGCTTACCTCAAATCCAAGCCGAATACATTATTTTGATCACTAAAATCCTTTTGATTCAAGCTCTATTAGTTGCTAGGAGGTTGTATTTGTGAATTTGGTGAGAAAATGGCTTGAATGTAATGTTTGGTTTTCTTAGGTTTCCTTTGTTTTGAGTTGCCGTGGATGTAAAGAAGAAGCAAAGGAAGAAGGAAAAGAAGGGTGAAGAAAGGAACTGGAGAAGAAGAGAGAAAAAAAAATGAATATATAAAAGAGAAAAGAAAAATAACAGCCCTTTGATCAAGGGATGTTGTTTGATTTGGTTGGAGAATACAACAAGAGGGAATTGTGAATTAGTCTCCATTGGAGACTTTGGTGTACAAAATATGAATTGGCATTTATTAATTAAATAAAAGTTTCAAGGGTATTTAAGTAAATATGCTAAATAGGCGTAGGAAAATTTTAAAAAAATTAAAGATAGGTAGAAAAAATAATATAGAATAAATTTTAGATATAACAAAGTTTTACAAAATTTAAATTGGTATACTAATAATTGAATTATATACAATTATACCATTAAAAATAATGGGAGTTATAGCTTTCCCCTCCTTTAAAAAATTTCATCCTTGAAATTTTTATACAACTAGCAATGACACTAAAACAAACAAGGGTACTTTTCTCTCATTCCTAACTCAACCTCTCAAGTGGCTTCCTCAATGTCATGATGTTGCCACATCACTTTTAGTAGAGGAATTTCACAACAACGTAAAATCTTTACTTCCCGATCTAATATCTGAATTGGAACTTCCTCATAAGTTGTGTCTCCTTGGATTGGTACATCTATCCATATGATGACATGTGACAGATCTAGCTTGTATTTTTTTAGCATCGACACATGGAATACATTATGTACATATGACAATTGAGGTGGTAGATCTAGACAATAAGTTATCAATCCAATTCATTCTATGATCTCAAATGGTCCTTTATACCTCAGTGCCCGCTTTCCTCGAATACCAAATCGAGATACCCACACTTTCGTTTCACTTTTAGAAATACATAATCTCCAATCATGAACTTTCAAGGCCGCCTTCTTTTATCCGTATAACTCTTTTGTCAACTCTAAGCAGTATTAAGGCGATCATGAATAATTTGAATCTTATCCTAGTTTTGTTAATGAACTATGGCCCGAGATGAAGGTGTTTGTCCGTTTCAGCCCAATATAGAGGAGATATACAAGTTCTACCATACAGAGCCTCATATGGGGCCATTTTGATACTTGTCTGGTAGTTGTTACTGGATGCGAACTCAACACGTAGTAACTGCATGGCCTAATTAGTTCCAAAATCCAACATGTAAGCATGAAGCATATCCTCAAGGATCTAAATGACACATTCAAACTATTCATTTGTTTGAGGATGAAAAAGTATTACTGAAGTTTAGTTAAGTTCCCAAGTCTTTATGTAATCCTCTTTAGAACTTCAACATGAAATGTGTATCCCTATTAGAGACTATTGACATTGGTATACCATGCAATGTCATTATCATTTCTACGTACAGTTGACATAGCTTGGTGACATTATTGCTTGTTCTGATTAGGACAAAGTGGGTTGTTTTTGTTAAGTGATCCACAATTACCCAAACGACAACATGTCCCATTTTAGTTCTAGGAAATCTTGTAACAAAATCCATCGTCACATGATCCCACTTCCATTCTGGAAAAGGTAGGCTCCTTAGCTTACCTCCAGGGTTTGATGTTCCACTTTGACCTGTTGACACATCATGCACTTAGAGACAAAAGTTGCTACATCACATTTTTTTACCCACCACCAATATTGTCGCTTCAAATCTATATACATCTTAGAGCTTCTAGGATGAATAGAAAACTTAGAGCATGTGCTTTCATCCAACACTACATGCCTAAGATAAGTGTCATTTGGAACAACCAATCTCCCTTTATGAAGCAAAAATCCTTTTGGTTCTATCTGCCATCCATCCAGTTGTTCATTATTCTATATTTGTTCCCATATCATATGTAATCCTTCGTCACGCCATTGTCCTTGTTTTACTTGTTGGATCAATGTAGGGGTAGCTATCATGTTGAACATGAAGGCACTTTTATCATCTTCATAATACTGTAAGTCTAAGTCAGCAATGGTGATTGTTCGCCTCCAATCTTCCAATTCTAAACTAGCCATCATCTTGTTATTCTTATGACTCAAAGCATATGCTACTACATTTGCTTTACCAAGATGATATTGAATGCTAAAGTTGTAATCCACCATATATTTGGTCCATCTCCATTGTCATAGATTGAGATCTTTTTGAGTGAATCAATACTTTAAACTTTGGTAATCGGTATAGACCTTAAACTTTATGCCATATAGGTAACATCTCTAAATCTTAAGCACAATGACCACAGCAGCTAACTTGAGGTCATGCGTGGGATAATTCCTCTCATGGGGTTTTAGTTGGCATGAAGTATCAGCAACTACTCAACTAGTTGCATCAGTATACAACCTAATCCATTTCCTGAGACATTAGTGTATGCAGTGTAAGGCTCTTCATTATTGGGAATGACAAGTACAGGTGCACTGGTGAGTCTCTACTTTAGTTCCCCGAATGCTTCCTCAAATTTATTGTCCTAGAAGAACTTAACATTCTTCCTAGTGATTCTTGTCAGCGGAGAAGCAATCATCAAAAAGTTCTCCACAAATCGCCGATAGTATCCAACTAATCTGAGTGAACTTCAAATTTTGGACATGTTTTTCATTCCCAATCAATGCTGCTTCAATTTTGGAGGGGTTCACTAAGATGCCTTCTTCAAAGACAATGTGTCCTAAGAACTTGACTTTTGTCATCTAAAAGTCACACTTTTCCTTTTTCGCATATAGGACGTTTTCCCTTAATGTTTGTAGGGCAATCCTCAAATGTTTAGTATGCCGCTCCTTGGTCTTGGAATAGATCAAGATATCATTAATGAAAACAATGATAAATTGATCTAAGTACGATCAAAAAACATAGTTCATTAAGTCCATGAAGGCCGCTAGAGTGTTGGTTAATCCAAAAGGCATAACAAGAAATTCCATGTGGTTGTAGCGAGTTTGGAACACCATCTTTGGTACATCTTCTTCTCTTATACTCAATTAGTGATATCTAGATCGTAAGTCAATCTTCAAAAAGTATCAAGATCTTCCCAACTAATCAAACAACTCATTAATTTAGGGTGGGATACTTATTCTTGATGATCAGTTGATTGAGCTGACGATAATTAACACAGAGTCTTAATGATCCATCATGTTTCTTCACAAAGAGCACTATACCTCCCCAAGGTAACATGCTTGGGAAAATTAATCCTTTTTCCAATAGTTCATGCAATTGCTTTGTCAGTTCCACCTTCTCAACAAGTGGCATCTGGTACAGAGCGATGGAAACAAGTGCTATTCCTATAACAAAGTCGATAACAAATTCAATCTCTCTATTAGGTGGAAGTCTTGGCAGTTTGATTGAAAGAACATCTAGGAATTCGTCCACCGTAGGGTTATGTCGAGAGGAGTCACTCTTCTCTTTTCAAAGCAAAGATCATTCCAAGATTGTTGAAATTCCTTCGTCCTCTAATACAAGCTTTTAACGTAGAGCCTGACATCACTGTCCCTTTCTTAGCTTGGAGGTCGATAACTTGACCATTCTTTATAAATAAGGAGACACGTTTTTGGTGACAATCTACTATAGCTTGGTATTTAGTTAACCAATCCATTCCTAAGATTACGTCAAACTACATCATGGTTGTTACATATAAGTCAGCTGAAAGTCTATGTTCCCTTATGACTACACACTATGAATTACAAATCATAGAGACTTTAGCTATTCCACCTATTGGTGTATCAAAAGTTAACAGGGAGTTACATCTCTCAATTTCTAGTTGTAATATGGAAGCAAATAATATAGATATAAACAAATGAGTAGCATCGGTATCAAGTAATACATGAGCTCATGAGTGAAATATGTGAATCATATCACCTACTATAGAATTGTCGACTTGTCGTGCTTGTCCGGCCGTGGCTATTACAGCATAAGCTTAAGTTGTCACTTTTCTCTTGTCGTTATTTCCTTTCCCTAGATTTCTTTGAATGCTATTTGCCTTGTTATTCCTTCTAGGAAAGAATGGTCTTTTATTAATAGAAGCCTAAGAAGTCAATTGGAAGTTTTGATTTTGATGGAAACACGAACCTTTTAGTCATTACTGATAGTTATACTGAGGCTGGAATCCTCGAGGTTAGGTCATAGAGGCTTGAGAGACTGGCGAGCTTTGTTGTGATGCCCCTCGGTTTTGAGTTCCTCCACACATAGTGGAGCCAAAATGACTACCTTATAGCCTCAGAGCAAAAAGGTGATTGTGTAGGGTGATTAGGGCAGTTTTTTCTCAAGTATATGACTTGTCCACAGTTATGACAAGTGTATGGCTCGAAGCATCCATACTTGAGGATTCACCGCCAACACTTACACTTCTATTCTATGATACTTGCCCTTGTAACCTTTCTTTTCTTTTTTTGTTTTCTTGTTCATTTTCCTTTGGTGTTCACCAGATTCCTTGTATTCCCCATAAGAATTATTCAATTCTATTTTTGCACATTGAGCAGTAGCTACCAGTTCAAGCAACTCAGTAGATGAAATAGTAGCTATCATTTATCTGATTTTTGGCCTTAGATTATTTTTGAACTTTTCACATCTTTCCATGGGGTCTAACATAGCTCTAGGATTGTAACAAGATAGTTCTATGAATCAGGCCTAATATTCGGCTACCGACATGTCTTTTTGTACTAAATATTCAAATTCTTATAGTATTGTTTGCTTGTGATTTGAGGAACATATGTATTGGGGAATATCGTCACAAATTGACTCTAAGTGAGATTCGACACATCATAATAATCTCTTTGAAGATCCCACCATTGCTCAACTTTACTTTCAAATACATACATACCAAAACTAACTTGGTATTCCTATGAGATTCTTAGAGTGTCTAACTTCTTTTTAATAGCCTTCAGCCATTGTTCTACAAACTAGGATTAGGTTCTCTGGCAAACACAAGAAGTTTTTATTCCAGGAACTCTTTTAGTAGAGCTTGGTGATGTTATTTAGAGTCATGAGCCTTCATAGGTCTTTGTATATTTTGTGGAGCTCGAAGTATCTGGCCTTAGTTATTTACTTCTGAAGCAACTAGTTGAGGTTGTTCTGCGCATCGTGGTCGCTCAACTTCTTGGGGTTGTTCAACAGGTTGTTGTTGCATAGCAAGTTGAACTTGCTCTATACTTTATGACTATTCAAACGATTGAGCTTGATGTCTTGGAGGCATGGTTTCCATCGACAGTAGAAGTTTAACTAGGATTAGTACTAATAATGATGACATTAACTTTAAAACCATTTCGAAAAAATGATTTTTATATGTGGTGCTACACCCCCTAAGTTAACCAAACCTAGGCTCTGATACTAAAATTTGTAATGCTCCTATGTGAGGGTTAGCAGTATTACATAAATATAAATAAATTTAATTCACAATACTATTTCAAAACAATAAAACATTGCCCATGGGTCTTTAAAATAAATTAGAAAACAACAACATACTTTAAATTACATTCTATAGTTTTAGTGTAGCACCAAATATAAAAAAATACGGTCATCATCATCATCTTAATGTAGTTTCCAGTAACTAAACAATTTAACATAGCCATTGCTATAGGTTATGAATCTTATATGTTCAAACGAAAAACAAGTAGGCTAAGATATTCCGACACGACATAAGCAATCTTATCGTCTACTCATCATCAGACAGGTTACACTGAACTCCACTTGAGATATAAAATGATAGGATGAGCATTAACATGCCCATAGGGAACACCATTACTTACCTTTAGGTTTTATTAATTATCACATTAATACCTGCATAGTTAGTTAGTCACATCATTGTTTATCTTATAACAATTCCATTATGTTCATTCCTAATGTATACCTTACATTAAACATTACCAAGTTTCTATACTTATACATATATACATATTAGGATTATTCAATGTTTATCAAGTTCCACACAAAATTGAGATTCACTCTCTCTCTACTCATCGAAACCACAAAGGCACGCTTGACAACTCCAATATATCATTCTTGAGTTCTTGGGGGAGGGGATATCAAGCCCCGAATCCCCACCAAGTCAATTCCTGTACAATATGTTCTGAGACTTTCAATCCAAAAAAGTGCCATCACCTCCCCCCTATTTTCCTTTCAGGGTATACATGCCGATGGATGTAATTGCTGTCTTCTTCACGCCTTACCATTCCTCTCATAACCTACCATTATGTTTAAAGTCCGTATTTCCTAACCATATTAACACATGTCAAATCAATTTAACCTCATTGTATATTATAGGACGAGTTCACATTATTGTTTCATAGTTGATATTCATATATTAACAAAATAACATAAACATATCTTATAATGTAAAGAACCAATTTTAATTAAACAAAACCTCATAAAAGGTGAGTAATAGTAACCCTAACTCTTTGCAAATAATCCACCGATAACTTCCAACTCACAAAACCTAGTTTATTATGTAAGCTCCATGTACGCAATTATCCTAAGACATATAAAAGTAACCATACTTAACTTAAAACCTAATCTATAATTATGTCAATTTGGTATTTACTTTTATTAGTATGCCATAATCATTAATATACTAAAAATATGAATATCAATTTTTTCAACTTAATTTTAGTAAATTATGAACTAAATATTTTGGTACAAAATATGTTAGAATAGATTTTTAAAAAATTAGAAATAAAATAATTAAAAAGTTTGATATTCATTAAAATAAAATTATTTGAAATTACAAATTTTATAAACAAATATTTATTATTTCTATAACATAAGTTATCAGATAGTTTTCCTTATCCTAGTGGTTTGGTCTTTCTTATTCCTCTTTTATGTTGTGGGTTCAAACCTCATCTAAAGCATAAAATTAGGCCTCTATTTTTTTTAATTAAACCTCGCTTTGAAAAAATGACATGTAGTTTTTATAAAAACGACATGTTGTGTTTCACCTAAAAATTCTCAACAGAGAACCCAAAATCCAAATTTTTGAGCTTTCTTCAAAATATTGTTATTTTAATAGCTTTCTAAGCATAAAACAATGTCTAAACAATATATAATCATCTCTATACAATATAAACTCATTTCTATAGATTTTCTAATTCAAAACATAATCAAAATCTAAATTTAAATTTTAAAAAACTTACTTAAAATTCAAGCCAAATACATTGTTTTGATCACTAAAATCTCCTTGATTTCAAGTTTTATCAGTTGCTAGGAGGTTGTTTTTGTGAATTTTGGTGAGAAATGGTCTTGAATATGATCTTTGGTTACCTTGGGTTTCCTTTGTTTTGGGCTGCTGTGGATGTATAGTAGAAGTAAAGGAAGAAGGAAAAGAAGGGTGAAGAAAGGAACTGGAGAAGAAGAGAGAAAAGAATGAATAAAGAAAAGAGAAAAGAAAAAATATATCACTTTGATCAAGGGATATTGTCTGATTTGGTTGGAGAATATAAAAAGAGGGAATTATGAATTAGTCTCCATCATAGACTTTGGTGCACAAAATGCCAAACAACATTTTTGTAATTAAATAAAAGTTCCAAAGGTATTTTAGTAAATATGCTAAATAGATGTAGGAAAATTTTTTAAAAAATAAAAATATGTAGACTAAATAATATGGAATAAATCTTAGATGCAACAAAATTTTACAAAATTTAAATTGACATACTAATAATTAAATGATATACAATTATACTTGTCAAAAATAATAGGTGTTACAAAAATAAGAATCATCTATTTTGCTACAATTGAATAGAAGCAAGCATGGTAGCCATTTTTTAGAAAAGACCAATGGCTTGGTTGGGCACGAGGATGAGGGGTAACAAGGTAGGAGGCCAGACAAGGTGGGGACGATGGCAGGTGGAGGGGGGCAACAGGGTGGGGGAGCGACGAGGTGGGGACGACAATGGGTAAGGGCACAATAGGATGGCTAGGTGTGATTTGGGAGGGGTTGGCTAGGTGGTTGGGCTTGGCCTGAAGGGGCAGGTGGGGCTGGGCTCAATGGTAAGAGTGGCAGGGTGTGGCTGGGGCCGATAGAAGGGGATCGGGTTGGATTAAGTACGACAAAAAGCGACAGCATCACTAGTCCAGTGGTAGGGTTGTCGACAGAGAAAGGGCCAGTTGGCTTAGGTAGGGATAGGGAGGACAAGGAGGGAGGCCTAGGTTTTTTTATTTTTGGAAATTTTCTTTTTTTATTTAGCTAATATTGAATTTTTTTTGCCAAAAAAAAAAGCGAATAAATAGTTGTGATTTGTTGATTTTTAAATCAATGGCCGAGCTTCAAGGGGTATTTTTGTCATTTTATGTGAAAAGTTAATAGAGTTAAGCTTAAAGGGTATTAGTGTGATTAATTTTGGTCTAAGAGTATCTTTATAATTTGAGTTAAACACATGGGGTGTTAGATTAATTTACCCTATTTATTTCAATAAAGGAATTACTCATAGGTTACCCCAAATCTATGACGGGGTGAGTTTTCTCCGATGGGAAGGAAGTGGAAAAGAACACTTAATCACAAACCTGCCCCCATGCCATCCCAACTTGATCAATTGTCAATTTTGATCACAAATTAGACCTAACGACCTTCAAAAAAAAAAAGAACAAGAAAAATTAAAAATGAGAAAAAAATGTTTGATGTACATTTGGGTTATTTGCATAATCAAAATCAACCCTTAATTAGAAAAAAAAATAAGTATTTAACATGAATTTGAAATATAAAGTTAAAATTTGATATAGTGGAAAATAAAATGTACAATTTTTTGAGAACATCAAAACAACAGTATGATAATCAAGACATAGGTTAATTACAAATTTGTACTTTCTAGTTTGAATTATTTCTCATTTGTCTATGTGTTTTTAGAAACTGCAAAAAATCTTTTGAACTAAACTTGTTTAAATTTCATCCCTTTCCCACTTTGAGGACAAAAAATACGGAGAATTGGCAAAGATGTTCCTTAATTATACATAATTTATTTCTCAAAACTATTTTTTTCTTGAGCAAATTTTTTTATTTTTTAATATTTAGAAAACATAAAATTCAAGGTCTTTTTTTTTAAAATTCGATGTTGAGAGAAAGAGACAAATAACAAAATTTTTTTTGGAATTATTCTAAACTATATTGCATATTTTAAGACATAAATAACAAAAACCTGTTATTTATTTTTAAAAATTTCAAAAAAATAGTGCAATTTTTGGTTAATGTGTTGTGTTTTAGGACAATTTATTTTTTTGAATCCACAAAATATTTTTCATAAACTATTTAAGGGACTTATGTCGTTTTACTACCGTTTTATTTACAAAATATGTAAAGGATAAAATTAAAATAAGTTTTTTAAATTCAAAAATAGCTTTATAGTTTCTAAAATGAGAAGAATAAATTGAGAAATAATTTTAGTTAGAAGGTATAATTGTGTAATTAACTCATCCCTTATCCTTATGAAATTTTATTTTTTGGATTATTTACCTTTTTATAGCATGAATTTTTGGTTTATTCAAAAAATTATACCTTTTATTTTGATGTCATCGAATGAATACCTTCTTATTAGATTTATGCATTAACTTATATTTTTTTCAATCAATCCTTAATTTTGACCTAAAATATCCAAAATACCCTCAAATAACAAAATAACAAACCTTAAAAAACTTAAAAAAAATTTTTGAATCAAGGGCTTTGACCTCAAAAATATTTAAAATATCCTTAGAAATAGGTATTTTGTGTGTTTTTTTTTTTTGTTTTTTTAATGTTCTACCGAAAGATAATTTGATTGTTTTAAAGTTCAAAATCAATTATTGATTAAGATAAAATATAGATTTGTATATTAAATTTAATATGAGATTTTAAAGATATATATTTGATTAAGTAAAATATTATTTTTTTAACAAACAAAAAAAAGCAGAGGTTATAAAATGATTAATATATATATATATATATATATATATATTTTATGTGTGTTGAAACGTAAAACTATTGTTATTAAAATTGCTGCAAACGGCAGACGAAAAATCAAGACGAAACCCAAGCTTCAACACGTGGGACCCACAGCTACGAGGTTAAAACAGGATGACGACCGCCACAAGCGATGGCGGAGTAGCAGGCACAGGCGGTGAGATCCCGGCGTACGAGAGGCTGTAGCGGGCGCTGGACGAATGCCACCGGCGGATGCTGCC
>CAMOHE010054091.1:0-11634 GCA_946598075.1 Artocarpus hirsutus | reverse complement strand
AGCATACAGGTACGTTATTTCCTTTCTTCTCGTCCTTGTGGTCGAGAACGCCGCTGAAAAGGCATCGACGAGCTGCTGAAAAGAAGAGATAGACGCCGGCTTGAGCCATCTGAACCATTGCCGAGCCAGTCCTGTAACAGTTAGTGAAAAAGCCTTGCACATCGCTGTGTCACTAGCATTCTGGAGAAGCATATGTCCCCGGAACAGCTCGACGTGTTTGTCGGCATCTGTGGTCCCATTTTAAGCCTTGATTTGTGAGACTTTGAACTTGGCCGGCATAGGGGCGCTCATGATCGTGTCCGGGAATGGAGGATCCAAGGCTCCAGCGTCTTCCAGGCCGAACTGGTTGTTGCGGATTTCATCGATTTGGCACTGCAGGTCCCGAAGTTGACGGCTGTTTGTGTCCTCGAGCAGTTTGACCCTATAGGATGCTCTGCCCTCGGCTCGATCGCCAACTTCGGGTTCCTGGCCTCATGGTATTCCTCGGCGCCCGAGCCTATTAAAAACTGAGGGCCAGCCTACCTTGGGGTGACGGTGGCCGCGCCGTCTGTGGATCAATTCGGCCCTCCTAGACAAGTTTGTTGTTGGCCGAGATTGCTCGCGCGAAGCTTCGTGTGTGTCCAGATTCTACTTCATCAGCGGGGCCGATCTCCCGTCCTGCTCGACCTCTAGCTTGGTCAAACGGGGCTAGGGAAAGGAGGCCGGGAACAGTCTAGTGCCGTGCCTACTGTGCAATTATTGATTAAAATAAAATATAGATTTGTATATTAAATTTAATATGAGATTTTAAAGATATATATTTGATTAAGTAAAATATTATTTTTTTAACAAACAAAAAAAAAGCAGAGGTTATAAAATGATAAATATATATGTATATTTTATGTGTGTTGAAACATAAAACTATTATTATTAAAATTGCTGCAAACGGCAGACGAAAAATCAAGACGAAACCCAAGCTTCAACACGTGGGACCCACAGCTACGAGGTTAAAACAGGATGACGACCGCCACAAGCGATGGCGGAGTAGCAGGCACAGGCGGTGAGATCCCGGCGTACGAGAGGCTGTAGCGGGCGCTGGACGAATGCCACCGGCGGATGCTGCCTAGTCCTGCGCGTGACTCGGCTTGCCGCCACCTGAACCGCGCCCTTGCGGAGTGCCTCGTCTCGGCCGTCTGCCGCGACGAGTACGAGGCAGTCCGCAGCCTCTGCTGCAGCGCCGGCACCGCACTCAAGCGCTCTTAGTGCCACAAGCCCAGCTCTCTCTCTATCTGCCTCTCCTCACTTCAACTCCCTCTCTAACTTCCCTACGCTTTCTTATTCCCCAGATAGTGCTCTTCCTTCCGTTTCTTTTCTTTTTCATTTTGGATTAAATTGATGTTGATGCAATAAATTTTCAGATTTTGTTTCTGTATTATCTATTAATTGTGCATCTTTCAATCTTCATAATCTGGTAAAAATGTCACTGAAAAGTTCACCAATTAATATGATTATTCACGCGATTTTGATTGGAGTTGTTTCAATTTGGTGATAATAGGATTACTGAGGATGATGGAATTTGTGCAAAGGATCCACCTGCTCCGCGTGACCGAAGATCGATTGCGGTGTGTCGATTGTGCTCCTATTCAGAGTAGAACTGGAAGCAATATCAAATTACACTGGAGGCATCCATAAAATGATTGGATTTTTTATATAGCATCTCTTTATATATACGTTTAAATAAGCATTTCTTGTACATGCAATTTTATATTATTATTATGTCACCTTTTACTAAACAAAAGTTGTACTTACTTGCTTCGGCAGGAATTTTTGTTAGGAGTTGGGAGATGTTTGCTTTGCCGCCGAACAGGCCATTTTCTTTAGAATGGAGAGTTTTTAAGCATTCCACTCCATTAGCAGATGTGGATGAGCACCTTTTTATAGATTGTCAGCGTCACTTAGTTCATAGCTTACTGTTTTCCAATTTGAACTTGAAATTTAAATTTGACGAGTTATTGACACATGTACGCACTCTTTTTTAATCATAAAGATTGTTGATGCTTACCGTGTTCCGGCGTCGTACCAACATCACATGCGGCTGCGTACGGTGCTCAGCTCTTCCCTGTTCGCCTCTGCCCGGATCGGTCGACCTGCAACAAGAGCAGGGATGCCTCGGAGGCGGATTAGTTAGTAAACAAGACAATGGCTCTCCGATACTCAAGGTAGGGGGTGCTCGATAGAGGTCAGGAACAAGTTAGTTGGGAAGGAGCCTGCTTGCCTGAATGCAATAAATGCATCCTATTTATAGGTTTCCACTTGTATCGGGTGTTAGGTGGGTTTTGCCTACAACCTAGGTGTCACATCATGGCGCGTCAGGCGGCAAATGACAAGTGTCGCATCCCTCCGCCTGTGGATGAGCTCACATCCAATGGTGAGTTATTTGCCACTTATGGGTCAGTGATAGTGAGTAGCAACCTACTTGAGAATGACGATAGTCTGACCCGAGCTAATCTTAATTCCGAGGAGGCACCTTGGGATGGCGCGGCCCGGAGGAGCCTTATGGAACACCTCGGACAATGCACCGAGCGTAACCGGGGTCAGTTATGAGCTCCACAAACTTTTGCCGAGCTAGGTTGCCAACCACCTGGAGTTTGGCTCCTCGGTGGTGGCACTGAGCTCACCCTCAACAGTAGCCCCCCAGTTCACCTGGTCGGTATCCAGCCGAGTGGTCTATGCCGAGCAGGTGAGGTCGGCTCAAGAATGAACACCAAGAGGCATCCCGAGACAGTGCAAGACAAAGGGTCCTAGGGGTTTAGGGACACGCGTCGCACTATAACCGACTGTGCCGCCTGACAGGCGTAATGATCGTGTCTCTTCGTCTTCCATGCCCAGATTTCCCTCGCAAAATGGATATAAATAGGCCTCTCTTTTTCGTCCTTTGCACATGCAATTGAGGCAATATTTTGCTCCTGAGTTTTGACTGCCGAGCTATTAATTGCAACCCGAGATCTTTCCGTTCCCGAGCACATTTTAATCGAATAGGTAATTCCTGAGGTGCTTAAAAATGAGTGATTGGTCAGATTCTCAAAACGTAGACATATCCTGGTCGAAAAGCAGCTCAGAGACCCCAACGCCTCGTGTAGACATTAGCACTGGGCACGCGCCACCTAGGCGGGAAGGCGCGGGATGGCTAGCACAAATATTGCGACTTGACTTTCAGACTGTTCCCGAGCAGGAGTTCCTTGATATGCTGAATGGACAACGCCCCGTGAGGCCGTGTAGGGGTGAGAACCCATATATCGGAGCAGGAACTGCTGGCTCCTCCCGAGTTACCACCTAGGAGAGGGCTAAGCTAGGCGTCGCGGTCGACCTTCCAAGCACATCTGAGCAGCAGTCCAATGGCTCTACCCCAGTTGTGGGCAAAGTTACCTTAAGATTTTCGACGAAGAATGGTAGGCTAAAGAGGCAGAACTGGCCCAGAGCCCCCTAGTAGACGAGGGCATCAGGATAGCACGTGTCGGTGGTGTAACTGCCTACAGGATCAGCCGATTGGTCAGACCTTGACTGCAGCCTACTCCAGCACGATGATAGAGTCTCAACTAGTGGACCTTCGTGTCGAGTTTGATATCCCTGATGACATCATCCTGATCACGCCCGAGGAAGGCGACTCCCCCTTGACTCCCCTAGAGGGGTACATTATACTGTACGTGGAGTTCTTTCGCGCCGGGCTGCGCCTACCATTCCACCCCTTCCTCTGTCAGGCATTCAACGATCTTAATGTGTGCTCGGCTGAGCTAAACCCGAACAGCTATAGGTTGCTGATCGGGATGTATATACTATGGTGGTATTACCAGCCTACCGAGATGCTGTGGGAGGCATTTAAACAGGTGTTCAAAATGAAGAAGCTTCCCTGGCAGTCCAGCTGGTACTATTTCACCAGCTTCAGAAAGGACTTCATTATGGGCAACCCTGACTCCGACAAGCTCTAAAAATATGAGTGGTTCTACATCGGGCGGAATTATTTGGCCCAAGCTGATGAAGCCGTTCCTGAGGATCAGCATGTCCCAAGGACATTCGAGCAGGGGCACGTCTAGAGCAAACGGCCATGGGCCCCACGTAATATCACTAGGGCGGTCGAGGATCTCTTTGAGAAGCCAAAGGCAAAAAGGCAACAAACCTTCCTACTCAGCAAGGTGATCCTATCGCTCTACGGTTGGTTTGAGGAAACCAACGAAATAAATCCCCCACCTAACCTTCAGCCTGCTCGGGATACCGAGCAGGTCACTATTGCCAGGTCGGGCGCCATCGACATCCCGGGGTTGAGCACAATCCGATTCGATGGGCCAACGAGGGAGCCACCATCGTCCGATTTCAAGGGCTCCTCAGGTGGCTCCTTTGATGCGGGGCCACCGGTCGTAGACGAGGACTTCGAGGACGTGATCAGGCTCCTGTATCCATCGCATCCGCTCTAGATCGGAGGTTGGTCCTAAGTTTTATTGTCTTGTTTTTGGCACTTATCGACCTAGTTTTGACTTGGATTTTATTTTTACAGAGATGTCTTCCAGGCCCGAGCAACAAATAAATAGAACGGAGAGGCGCGCCATGATAGAGCACCTCCGTGAGAAAGGCAAGGGCATGGAGGTCGGGAAGAAGCATAAGTGGAACCCCTAAGCAGAGTGCCAACCACACCCTGAACAGCAACCTGTAGCAGTCCAAGAGTAGCAACCCGAGCCGACAGGGGTTGGGGCCTCTTCGAGTGCCACTCCTGAAGCTGGTAGAGCCTCGCCACCTGCCCCGAGGATAGAAGCCGAGTACCAGAAGCACATCCTTGAACACCTTGGGGGTGTCATTCCTCTGTAGGACTTCTTAAGGAACCTCCAGAGTGAGGGCTTCCAAGGGCTATCTGAGGCGGTCTTTCGATCAGCTACCCTAGTAAGCACCCCGTCTTATAATCTTTCCCGATTAGTCGCCTTTTACTGGTCACTAACTGACCTCATTTCCATAGACAAGTGCCTATGCTCACGTGGCCTATTCCATGGGGATGAAAGAGACCCACCATGTGAAGGAAAAGCTCAATAGGGCCGTCCTTAAGCTTCGGGAAGTCGAGAAGAATTTCAGTGAAAAGAACATCGAGTTAGATCAAATTAGAGATTCATTAGCCCAAGCTGAGGAGAAGGCGAAAAAGGCTGAGGAGAAGGCCGAGGATGCAGATCGGGCATCCGAGCTAGTTAAGTGTCAGCTCGAGGCTTCTCAGGCTAAAAATCACCGCCTTGTGGAAGAGCTCCCAGGCCGACTCGCACAAGCAGTGGAGGAGTTCAAAGAGTCCTCAGCGAACACCGACCTATACTACTTTAGAATGGCGGACCTAAAGGGTGAGTTGATAGAGCAGTAGTACCCTGAGACTGCAGGCTTTAACTGGTCAGCCCTAATTGTTAAGCCCGGGCAAGCAGTAGCCCAACAGCCATCCGAGGTCGTTGAGGTGGACAACGACAATGATGAGGACGAGTAGAGCATCGGCGATGGCGAGGCGGGGCGGACCAGCCTGTCGGAGGACAGGGTGATGGTGGCAACGAGGATGATGCCAGGGACGGGGCCCAGGCTTGATCACCTCATTTTTGTTTTTGTTTGTTTAGTACCCAGGCTTGGGAGGTGCCCGGTTATTTGTACCTCCCTATTGTTTTGAACAAGACATTTTCTTTTCCAAGATATGAATCCTCAAATTTTGAAATTTTATTCCAAGTAAATTTATTCTCGGGTAAGCAAAATGTGTTCAGTGGAGAGTTCCTCGGGAGTGTAGGCACCTCGACTTTAGGTTGGTTGGTAAATTTAGATCAAGTTAGGTGCTCCTCAGAAAGAGCTTTCCAATGCTTGTTCTCTTAAATCCTTTTTCAACCCAGTTTCTACTGACTTGTGATCCTGACGATCACCCGAGTTAGTCTAAGAACGTTGTGGTGATCCGATTAGATCACCCGTTACTCGGTTGGGCAGAGCACAACAGCATGTGATGACCCTTGCCTTATCATAGCCCCTAGACTTGTTTAAGTTGTTAGAAACTTGTACAAGTCTAATGGTGGTTGGAACTTTATCTTGCTAGGATAACTTTTTGTGGGCAACCTACACGGGGCAGACGTGATCGGCTGACTTTTGATCAGCTCCCTAGCATAACTAGCGGTTAGGACAATCTATCTTCAAGAATTGTGTCCAGACAACCGAGTTGGAGTCGAAGTAACCCTATTCGGGATTTAAGATTCCTTAAACACGTATTGCTTAATGGAACAATGTAGGAATTTCACATTTCATTGATGTATGAGATTACAATCCAGTCCTATTCAATAGGTCTAGTTACAAAGGAACGTAGCCAGAGGTCAAAAAGTATTTATGGCTGGTTTTAAAACAAGAATCTTTTCAGTAGCTCGGCGTTTCAAGGGTGGCCGAGCAAGTTGCCATTGGTGTCAGACAGCCTATACATTCCTGGTCATACAATGCCCATGACCCTATAAGGTCTGTCCCACTTCGGTCCAAAGGCTCCCACCCCGGGCTGGGGAATTGTGACTTTCTTTAGCACCAAGTCTCCAACTTTAGAGCTCCTCGGTCGGACTTGCTTGTTATAATACCGAGCAACGTCTTGATTCCAGGCTGCATTATGAATAATAGCCTGGTTTCTCCTCTCCTCGAGCAGGTCAAGCCCGAACATCATGGTTTTGGCATTTCAGGCTTCCTCGAACTGCTCGATTCGATAGCTCGATAGACCAACTTCAGTAGGTATTACGGCTTCAGCACCGTACACAAGTGAGAACAGTGTTTCTCTAGTAGCAGTCCGAGCAGTCGTTCGGTAATCCCAGAGCACTTTCAAGAGCTCGTCAATTCATGCTCCCTTAAGGCATTCGAGCTTCTTCTTCAGGTTGTCCTTAATCGTCTTATTTACTGCTTCAACCTGCCCATTACTCTGGGGATAGCTTGGGGAAGAGAAAACTTTCCTGATGCCAAGCCGCTCATAGAGGTAGAGTAGACTTGCCGCTTCAAATTGCTTGGTGTTGTCGGTCACGATGGTGTATGGAATGCCAAACCGACAAATGATGTTCTTCCATACGAAGTTAGTACATTTCGCCTCGGTCATGCTAGTGCACGGTTCCACTTCAACCCATTTGGTCAGGTAGTCAATGGCCACTATGCAATATTTGAATTGAGACCAGGCCGGCGGAAGGGGCCCGATCAGGTTGATGGCCCACTTTACGAAAGGCCACACCGAAGTTACCGAGGTGAGAGGCTCGACATGGTGCAAGGACAACCTCGTAAACTGTTGACACTTCACGCATTTCTGCGCGTATTCCTTGCAATCTTGCTGCATGGTCGGCCAATAATAGCCTTATCAAAGGCATTTTTGGGCCAGAGACCGCCCCCCGAAATGGTTTCCACAGATGCCTTCGTGGATCTCCCTCATCACATATTGAGCTTCATCCAGCCCTACACGTATGAAACATGGAGTTGTAGCCACGTTTGTACAATTTTCCACCAATCATCGAATACCAGGCCGAGCTGTTGTGGATCTGACGTGCTTCTTCCTTATCGTCAGGCAATTTGGCTGTGGTCAGGTATCGAATGATCGGTTCCATCCAAGTGACCATGGTCTATTTGGCTATGCTTGACACCACTCCAGCTATACTTGGCTCGGGTAGCCTGTCAATGGGGATCAAAGTGAGGTCGTCACCACCCATCCTAGATTCCAGCCTAGTAAGAGCGTCGGCTTCGAAGTTCTCGGACCTGGCAATCTGCTTGAAATCGCATGATCTAAATTGGCCGAGCAGCAGCTTGACCTCTTTTAAGTAAGATGCCATTGATTCTGTCCGAGCCTGGAAGACTCCAGCCACTTGTTGGACGACCAGCATTGAATCACTATGGACAGTAAGGCAATCTACACCGAGTTCTCTTGCGATTCGAAGTCCGGTCAAGAGTGCTTCGTACTCCGCTTCATTATTTGAAGCCTTAAAGTCGAACCTAAGGGTGTATAGCATTTTATGGCCGTCTGGACTAATTAACAGCAATCCGGCCCCCGACCCATCTATGAAGAGTTTCCATTCTTATTCTGGTTCAGGGTGAGGATCGTTACAGCTAGGAGCATCCTTATCCACTTCGGGTGATTTCTCGCCAAGAGGTGTGCCTTGCTCGGCATCTGTGAATTCGACGATGAAGTCAGCCAGTGCCTAGGCTTTGATTGCAGTTCTTGACACAAAATGAACATCATATTGGCCTAGCGCAACCGACCACTTGGCCATTCAACTTGATATCTCTGGACTCTGCAAAACTTGTTGGAGTGGGAACTTGGTCGGTACATTTATTGTGTAGCCCTGGTAATAAGGTCGCAACTTTTGAGCAGAGGTGACAAAGGCGAAGGCCAGCTTCTCAAGTGGGAGATACTTCTCTTCGGCACCCTAGAACGCATGGTTGGTGTAGTAGACTGGGAGTTGGGCTCCCTCTTCTTCTCAGACCAAAACTGAGCTCCCGGCCCTTTTAGAAACTGCCAGGTAGGCATTTAATGTTTCTTCAGGAAAAGGTTTGGACAGGAGCAGAGGCGTGGCCAGGTACGTCTTTAGGTTCTGGAATGCTTCTTTACACTCCCTGCTCCACTCAAACCTCCCCTTGAGTGCCTTAAAAAAAGGATGGCACTTGTCGGTAGCTCGGGAGACAAACCTAGACAAAGCCGCTATTATGCCGGTCAGCTTCTACACTTCTTTCATGGTCCGAGGAGAGTGCATGTCGATAACTGCTTGAGCCTTTGCAGGGTTGACCTCAATACCCTGTCGATTCACCAGGAATCCGAGGAACTTGCCCAAGCTCACCCCGAAGGCACACTTTGCCAAGTTGAGTTTCATCCCGTAGTCCTGGAGTATATCGAAGCTTGCTTAGAGGTCAGCCATATGATCGGATGCTCGGATTGATTTAACCAGCATGTCGTCCACGTATACCTCCATTGTCTTGCCGATTAACCTGGCGAACATCTTATTGACAAGCCGCTGTAGGTTACCCCAGCAATCTTTAATCCGAAGGGCATTACTATATAGCTGTAAAGCCCCTAGTCAGTGACGAAGGCTGTCTTCACCTGGTCTTCCTCAGCCATCCAGATTTGATTGTATCTATAGTACACGTCCATAAAGCTTAGTAGCTCGTGCCTGGCTGTTGTGTCTACGAGCTGATCTATCCGGGGCAATAGGAAGCAATCTTTCGGGCACGCCTTGTTCATGTTAGTATAATCTATGCAGATTCGCCACTTCCCACTGGCCTTTTTGACGAGCACGACGTTGGCCAACCACTCTGGATACTTAACTTCTCGGATAAATCTGGCCTTGAGTAGTTTTTGAACTTCCTTATTTATGGCAGCGTATCTCTCCAGATTAAAGGCTCTTCTCTTCTGTATTACCGGCTTGTAATTGGGCTGCACACTAAGATGATGGTAGATCACGCTCGGGTCTATGCCAGGCATGTCCTCATGTGACCACGCGAACACGTCCCGGTACTCGACAAGTAGCTTCTTCAGGTCGGCCTGGATCTCAGCTGAGAGTTGCGACCTGGATCTCAACTGAGAGTTGTAACCCGAGTTGAACCGTGTGTTCAGGATGTTCTGGGTCCAAGCTGAACGACACTAGATTCTCGACAGGAGTCACTCTAACCTCTTCCTCGGGAAGTCATGGGTCAACGTCGGCCAGCATCCGAGACTAGGGATCCGTCAGTAGCTCTATCTCATCGGCCATGCAGATAGCCGAGACATTCAGTTGGGTACTCACTGCCTGGACAGCGTTCTCGTAGCAAGCCCAGGAATCCTTCTAGGACGACCAAATGACTCTGACCCCATTCTCCGTGGGGAATTTCATGGCCAAGTGATATGTAGACACTATGGCCTTCAGTGCATTAAGCGTCAGTCGACCAAGGATGATGTTGTATTGAGAGGGTTTGTCGATGACGAGGAAGTTGACGATGCGAGTAACCCGAGTAGTTCCCTCTCCAAAGGTCATTGGTAATGCAACCTTCCCAATTGCTCGGACGCATTCGCAGGTGAAGTCGTAGAGCGGGGTCTGGACTAGGACAACTTTAACATTGCCAATCTTCATCTTGTTGAAGGCCTGTTTAAACAAGATGTCGGTCGAGTTGCCATTGTCGATGAGCACACGCTGCACAATGTTATTGGCAACATGCAGCTCACAGACGAGTGCGTCGTTGTGTGGGTGGATTAGCTTGTTGACCTCTTCCTTAGTGAAGGTGATAGGGGTGTCTTGTTGGCGGTAGATTTTATTTACATGTTTGGACATGTTGATGAATCCACCACACTCCACTAGTCAAGCTTCTCGGACGTACGTTCACCGACTACTCGAGGTGTCCTCGGTAACAGGCCCTCCAAAGATCGTGTGAACGATGTTCGGGGGTTCGAGGGCGTTCCCACCATCGTTACACCGGCGATCTTGAGCCTCTTAGCTCGGTGATCCGTTTCTACTGGCGTTGGTGGTCAGCGTTATGACTCGCTCGATGAACTCCCTTAGATGGCCTCCTTGGACCAGCCGCTCGATCTGTTCCTTAAGCTGTATGCATTCTCGGGTGGTGTGTCCCATATCCTTATAGAACTCACAGTATTTTACCTGATCGCGTTTCACCCTACTGCCCTTTAGCTTAGGCAGGGGAACCAATAAATTCTTCCAGCTCACCTAGGCGTACACCTTGTCGATTATTGCCACTAGTGGGGTGTAGCTCTGGAATTTTCCGGTTGGAGTCTTCGGCCTCTCGGACTTATCCTTCTTTGGTTTCTTAGTCTACTCGACAGCCTTCTACTTCTTGTTTTTCTTTGTACCGCTCGTGCTCGCCTCTTCTCTACGGCTCTTCATATACTCCGCAGCATCAGCGTGTCTTGGGCATAGCCGAGCATCTGTGAAAAAGTGCTTAGCTGCTCAAATGCCAGAGACCAGGTAAGCTTTTCGTCTCAGAGGCCCCCAACGAAAATGTGCTTGAGGGTCTCATCTTTGACGTGCTTAACCTCAAGCGCTGCTTGGGTAAACCTGTTTATATAATCTCGAACGTTGCCGTTCCCTTGCTTAACAGCATACAGGTACGTTATTTCCTTTCTTCTCGTCCTTGTGGTCGAGAACGCCGCTGAAAAGGCATCGACGAGCTGCTGAAAAGAAGAGATAGACGCCGGCTTGAGCCATCTGAACCATTGCCGAGCCAGTCCTGTAACAGTTAGTGAAAAAGCCTTGCACATCGCTGTGTCACTAGCATTCTGGAGAAGCATATGTCCCCGGAACAGCTCGACGTGTTTGTCGGCATCTGTGGTCCCATTTTAAGCCTTGATTTGTGAGACTTTGAACTTGGCCGGCATAGGGGCGCTCATGATCGTGTCCGGGAATGGAGGATCCAAGGCTCCAGCGTCTTCCAGGCCGAACTGGTTGTTGCGGATTTCATCGATTTGGCACTGCAGGTCCCGAAGTTGACGGCTGTTTGTGTCCTCGAGCAGTTTGACCCTATAGGATGCTCTGCCCTCGGCTCGATCGCCAACTTCGGGTTCCTGGCCTCATGGTATTCCTCGGCGCCCGAGCCTATTAAAAACTGAGGGCCAGCCTACCTTGGGGTGACGGTGGCCGCGCCGTCTGTGGATCAATTCGGCCCTCCTAGACAAGT
>CAMOHE010054090.1:0-182156 GCA_946598075.1 Artocarpus hirsutus | reverse complement strand
ATATATCTTGTGGTAAAACAATCAATTTTAATTTCATAAAAACCTTACAAAAGATGAGTAATAGAATCCCTACCTTTCAAGCTTCTCAACAATCTCTTAATCTCGAAATTAATTAATGTTAGCTCCACACACCTTTGATCCTAAGTCATGCATAAAGACAATTAAAACTAAAGCACAACATATAACCACATCCATAAATGAATTAAGTGTAAATCTATATACTTTAGTCTCTAATAAGATTCATAAATTACTTAGGATGGTTTTGGAAAGGTTGTAAGACATTCAAGGATTAGAAGGTGAGCAAAGTTAGGTTCACTATCTACAATTAGCATATGGGTTATTGGATGGTTTACTTAAGGTAGACGGGTGGTATACTACCACTAATAGGTTTACTAGTTTCCAACCCGAGAATTGAAAAATTCACAGAAAATAAAATATAACTCCGATTTAGGCTCATGATAGCTCGTTGGAAAGCTTAGAATGTCTACTTTTAAAATATGTAAACCAATTTATAAAATTCATTTTCATCTAATCCTAGAATTTCAAGAAAGAACCACTGCCCATAGAGATAATACAAGGTTTATGGAATGTTAAGTTTTTTTTAAACCCAAAGCATATTATTCTTATTCAAAATTCTAAAACTATTTCAAAATAGGCTGCATGCATCATAATAAATATATATCATGGGTTTTATACCAAAATCATCATTAAACCATATCTCTAGCCTTTCTTACAAATAATGAGGAAAACATGTATTAAATATGGAGAAAATACATACTAAAGCCAAGTTTGAATTAAAGAAAACCTACCTCAAAACTTCTTTGAAAAACACCAAAGTTTGGGTTAAAAATCAAGCTTGAATTTACTCCAAAGCGGATTCAAATATGGCTGAGAATTATAGTTACTTGGCTATAAAGAGAGCTTTATGCCTTGTGTCTTTAGTTAGAAATTGAAGTGAGAAAGGAGCGAATAAGAAACTAGAGAAGGAAGTGGTGATGGTTGAATAAATAGGCATCAAAATAATTGAGGAGCGAGAGATAATTGTAGGTTTATGGGGAAAGTTGTAGGAAGAAATAAATGAGCATTAAAAGAAAATATTATCATGTCTCCCATGAAGACTTTTTGCAAATAATGCCAACATAATTGAGGGTGCAAATGAGACAAGTTGTGGAAGAAGATGAAGGAAGCATTAAAAAGGTGGTTGAAAAAATATATCAATGTCTCCTGGTAGTTAAGGTGAATTAATTCTATGCCTGTAAGTAGTTGAGGTGAATTAATTCTATGTGTCCAAATGAGAAGGAGGCTACTTAATTGAGCATTAATGTAGCGGGACAAGGTTGGTAGAGGTAGGTGATAGGTAAATTTTGAATGTTTCTTACGGAGACTTGGTAAGAAGTTCTAAAGTGACATTTTATTCATTAAATTTTACAAAAATCATACCCATTAAAATAACGGTCGTTTCCAACTAGTTCATGTTTAATCTGCAGCTCAGCCACAGTGCAAAAAATGCTACACCTTTTATTACTAATTAGAAAAATATAAATAATTAACGTTATGGCAGACTAGCCTCATAATATTTGCATTGTTTCCCCTTTTGAGTTTTTCTCTTGTGATGTTGGGCCTTAGGGCATGTTTCAATTATTTTTCTGTTACTTCAACTTGATACCCTCTTTCTACTTTTATTTTATGTTGATAAAGTTTAATAAAGGATATGGTCTTTTTGCAGTGGGGACAAATACTGGTAGGGTATTTTTTTTATTGTTGGATTTGGTCAAAATTATATTTTTTTACAAATCTGCAATCAAAGGCAAAATCCTACTCGTAACTAGGTTAGTTTTTTGGCTCCCACCAAAGAAATGAGAATAGGATAGAGCGTCTCAATGAGCGCTGATGTAGTTGGAGTAGCTAGGTTGATTTCTCTCTCACTATTTGTTGCTGCCTGAGACCGGCATAACACCGCATGGGGGGGCTCATGGTGGTCAAGTCTTTGTTTTGCCAGGCTTTGCCTGGTCTGGTCAGATCTGTAAAAGGAGAGAAGGCCTCAGAGTAAGGGGACCCGGTGTGGTGTTTGCCAAAGGGCATTCCAACGCTCAAGTCAGTGTTCTGACTAAGAAGAGCAACGGGAGAGGTAGAGTAGACAAGAAAAAAATGCCCATACCTTTGTGGTAGAGTTGATACTCCTATTTATAGTGTTTAGCTTAGGTCCTGGTGTGGACTGGCTTTGGTCTATGAGCCAGGTGTATTACTGTGTGAAGCCTAGACGGCCAGCAACAAATGTCACGATCTCCAAAGAATAAGAATTACCCAACGGAGGGCTAAAATGGTGCCATGCGGTGGTCTTTGAGTATGATTCACCACTATGTGATCTGGTTAGGATTCGACTACCTTGCCAGTATCGCCAGGTTGTTCTCCATTGTTGATTTAGCCTAGTCGGATTGATCCTGGTTAGACTTGACCTGATCGGACTGATCCTTGTCAGACTGATCTTGGTTGGATTGGACCTAATCGGACTGATCTTGGTTAGACTGAACCTGGTGGGATTGCTCATGATCGGACTAATCTTGGTCTGACTAACTCTGGTCGGATTGACCCTAGTCCGACTGATCCTAATCAAACTAGACCTGGTCGGACAGATCTTGGTTAGAGAGATCTTAGTCGGACTCACCCTGGTCGGACTGATTTTGGTTGACCTTGACTTTTTCAGCCTAATCGATGACCTTCTCAGATTGATCTCTTCAGCCATCTCGGATTAGTCTTCTCAGCCAACTTGGTTAGGTGTTTAGTTTAAACGAGGTATAGAAGTCAGATGATCTTCCCATCATGAAACATTCCCCTACAACACTATCTATCTCAATCCATTTATTAAAAAAATTAAAAACTTGAATATATATATATATATATATATTATATTATATAGAGATAGGTTCTTAGAGGAGCTTAATGACAATAGAATTTCTGCTATAGCCAAGCCATTTTTGAGGAGTGCTATGAGGATGAGACTGAATGATTTGGAATATAATAATAATAATAATAATAGTAGTAATAATAATAATAATAAAAGAACACTTAACAACACTAACAAAAGATATGGTTTTTCAATATGCAAATTTATCAATTTAATTTGTTCCACTATGCGTTTGGTAAACTGGTTGGGATTGAAAATTTTTGTTTAATTGTAGCAACTTTTGACTTTTTATTATAGTTACAAGAGCTTTACACTGTAATTGGTTAGAACCAATCGACTTGCCACACACCTTCTAATTTTAAATGTGGTTGAGCTAGGAACAAGACAAAGTAATCCACTTTCGCCTCTTTTATTTTATTTTTTTAATCCTCGTTGAGGTGGACAATTTTCGACTTATCTTCTATTCACGGATGATGTTATAATTTTCTGCAAAGCTTCCAGCAACATGCGTTGTTTAAAGGACATCTTTATAGTGTATGAAAATTTTTTGGGCCAAGCAATTAGCTGCAATCAATCCCCAGTTTTTCTAGGTGCTTATTCCAGTTCAAGAAGAATTCCGGCGCTTTCAGAGCTTCATGCACAAATGGAAGTCGGCAAACTGTCTTTTTATTTCCTTGGTGTTCATTTGTTCAAAGGCTCTCTTCGTTCAAAATGATTTCAACCACTTGTTAATAAAAAGTTGTACTCTTATCAATTCTGTTGTCCTGGGTTCCTTGACCCGTTCTTTTGTGATCTATAAAGGGGAATTTCCATAAACGACCTATATTAGAACTTAACCTTTATATACCACACATGTGGTCTGTTTAAGCTATAATTTAAACATATAATATTAGTGGTAGTGTCTTACAACATTTTTAAATGTGACGTGAATAAACATAATTTTTAAAATAAATTATAACGTGTAGTTTTCTCATCTAGTAAATGTCTTGAAAGAATTTAAATTTCATTCCGATACTTTCTATGTTTTCAAAAGCTATAACTAAGATTAAAAGGATAGAAATAACATTTTACGTCCTGAGAAAAGGCGCCTCAAAGGATTCATATAACATTCTTTCAAGTATGAAGTATCCAATTTTTTTATTTTTTTATTTTTTTCTGAACATTGAGATATCAATTGCCTAATTTGATAGAACACAGATCTACCAAACTATAATTTTCTCTAATATTCAATGCAACATTTTGAGAACTTAATTTCAAACCCAACAATCTACGTTTATTTTTATGAATTCTCATCTAACACGTAAGCTACGTGGTCCCATATACTTTGAGTATTTTTTTTCCTCCAAAAGGTAAATTATACTTCAATTAAGAAGATATACACATCAATACTAACTCAAATAACCTCATGATATAGGAAAAGCTTCATTCCGACCATATATAGTTCCATTAGTAAGTTATAATAAAATACACAAGAGGATTGAATATGCACTTAGTTTCAATAACAAGAAATCAAAAAAGTACAACAACGTTGATTAAGTACACGCTTGACTCTTTTAATAATATCTCCATAACCGACAAGGAGCTCCGTTTGATCGAGACTAAAAGACCCGATACACAAAGTTCATATATGCTTGAGTATCGTCATCAATATCTTCTCTAATATTTTAGCATAATGCCATAACTGACAAAAATTAAACTCTATACGGATTGAATTCATAGTTGGTCATATGATAATATATATGTGCTCCTATCATTTCGTGCCATGTAATAATACATATATACATACATGTGTATTTATATATGTGATCAATTAAATCATAACACAACTTCTAGCGTCATATTTAGTGCACTGGTGCCCACAAAAATTGGTGCACTTGGTTTTCAATCACACACCTCATTTATTCTTCCCCTCTTATGTATACCAACCCCACTTCAATGCCCCTAACTAACTATCCCCATTATGTATATGCTCTTTTCTTTTTCTTTCTTTCTTTCTTTTTTCTTTTTGTGAATAAGAAAAGGAAAAACAGTGTGTATATATTCTGGACTGTATGTTAATTTTATGTATTTTGAGAGAAAGAGAGAGAGAGAGAGAGAGAGAGAGAGAGAGAGAGAGAGAGAGAGGGAGTTAGGTGATTTGTGATTTTTGAGCTCCAAAAATGGCTTACATCAATATTGATATTTTGCTAGTGAGTTTCTTCTTCTTCTTCTCTCAGTTCTTCAGCTTTTCATCGTCAGCTCGTCTGGTTCCTGCCATGTATGTCTTTGGAGACTCCCTAGTGGATGTGGGCAACAACAATTACCTCGCATTTTCCCTCGTCAAAGCTAATTTTCCTCACAACGGCATAGACTTTCCGACTAAAAAACCAACTGGCAGGTTTTGTAATGGCAAGAATGCTGTTGACCTTCTAGGTAAGTAATCTTTTCTAGGCAAAATGCTATGTGAAAATTGGACTTTCCAAAGATTTTGACTTCCATGTTGAGTTGAATAGCCCAATGTCTTGTAGGTCGGCGTTTGTTTTTATGTTTACATGGTGTGAGACTTAGATTTCTTTTACCTTTTAGACGTGTCTGAAAAATAATAGAATTATCTTATATTAGATTAATCAGGCTTAGTGGCAGAGCTTGGAAATTTTTTTGAGGTACCATGTAAAAAATTGGAGACAACTACTCAATTATTAAATACGAACACACTACATATTTTATTATTTAGTGGAAGCATAATTATAATTTTTCTTATACAATGGGAGACACAATTGGTATTTCATAAGAATTTTAGGATTAAAACTCAATTTTTGAAAATTTAAGCAGGCACAATTAATGTTTTATAAAATTTGCTAAAACTTAATTTTCTTTATTGTTTGTGTGGGGGCACAACTGATATTTAAAAAGCATTTAAGGCCAAACTTAATTATTATAAATTTGAGTGGAGGCAGATATCCCATTCAAGTGGCTTTAGCTCTGTCACTGATCGGGCCATTCGTTTAAGCCTGTGAAGTAAGTATTTCGTGAAAATTGGACTTTCAAAAAACTTCGACTTCCATCTCGTTAACTTAATTAATAGGGTGACTTAATATCTTATAAATTAGTGTTTATGTTTGTATTTAAATACAAAGAACTTGGACTTCTTTCACCCTTACATAATCTACTTAATTTATCTATGTGTTATATACTTACTGAACTTATTACATATCCATTTTGAGTACTATATTAAATCCAAATATTGTCCAAAACATCTATGATAATCACATCTTTCTGGTAATATTTATATGGTTTTTAGGAGAAGAGTTTAGTCCAATAATTTGAGTTATTTTTTCTTTAAAACATTGTAGCTCCTAAGAGTTATATATTGTGTCAGTTTTTTGTTTTGCACTGTAACAACAAAGAGCTTTTCACCCGTGAATGATTTGAAATGGCTGAGAATTTACACCGGTGTGCCAAATGAAAGGATAAATTTATGCTAAGAATCCAGGCCCTTCTCTTATAGATCCAAATCATCAAACATGTGCAGTTTTTGGATGATATACTTTGGGTGCGTTTGGAGCTACTGTACTTCTAAAAAAAAGCACTACTTCTACTTATAAGATGTTTTGGTAAAATTAGTTAGAACTAACTTCTTAGTTTAAAACACTGTTTTATATATTATAACAATTTTTCACTTTTTACTATAACATGTAAGAACTTTATACAATTATCTAATCAAAAAATTAATTCCAATCAACTTTATCAAATACCTTATTAAAAAAAAATAAAAATAGAAACAAAATCTAAAAGCTATAACTTTTTTACTTTATAAAATAACTTAAAAACTGTATTAATTTTTGTATAAAGTGTTTTTGAATATATTCATCAAACACTATTGGTTTTTGTGCAAGAATCAAAAGCAAATACCAAACGCACCCTCTGTGAGATTAAAAGCAGACGTCTTTGTCATGTTGCGTGATTATAATAAGAAAAACCCAATCATGTCTCAGCCGTATTAGTAGCATGTACGAGCTATACATACATATGGACCATAAACGTGCACTGCCGGATCCAAAAAAAGGTAAATAGAAGAGGAGTTTAAGACTTTAATTTCAACGTATTAATTATAACTATAAACAATATAAAACTTTCAATAACTACAATAAAAAGTAAAAATTTATTATAATATAAAACTCTCATATGTTATAATTTTTAAATTCAAAAATCAGTTATAACAAAAGTTTCAAACAGAAAGCTAAACCTAAACAGATCTTGAATATTTATGACAAAAATGGTCCATGGTCTGGACTTACAGCAATTGAAATTAATTCACATGTAACCTAACATAAAAAGAACCTTAAATAAAAGTAATTGAAGAGGCCAACAAGATTGATATTGTGTTATTAAGGCTACAATGCAGTATGACTAACTAACTGACACTTTGTAGGTAGAGATTCTAGAAGAAGATAGTGGATGAAAAGCTTGATATAACTGAAGTTTGTACTTATTATAAATGGTAAACATAAGGTTATTCTTAACAGAGGGGTTAAGTGGGATAATTTAAAAATCTAGAGGCCAAATGAGAGTGTATAAAGTTTAGGGGGGTTAAAGTAGAAATGATCATAAAATTATGGGCATTGGTGAGTGAGAACAATCTTAAACATAGTATTTTACGAATGTACATAATATGACACATCTTTGTCTCCCATATATTTTTATTTTTCATAAAAAGCTAGTTGCTCTTAAAGCTCGAGCTCTATATCTCCCCATTAACTCACTTTGTCTTTACCAACTGAACCAGCATCTCCAGTTGGCCTATATGTTCATGCAATTGCATTTGGACTATTCACTCTATAACATATGTATTTGAACAAAAGAAAGAAAGAAACTAACAACTTCGATGGAATTTTGGGCAGCTGAGATGGTGGGTTTACCACCTTCACCGCCTTATCTCTCTACAGCATTCAAGTTGAAAAAGAGCCAGAAGCAGTTCCTTGCAGGTGCAAACTTCGCTTCTGGAGGCTCTGGCATCATGAATCAGACAAACAAAATGGTTGTAAGTGAAACAAAATATCTACTATATTGCAATTAATTAATTGTATGTACTTTCATATCCCATAATATTACAAATGTTTTTTTAACACAAGATCGAGTTTTATAGTCTATTTTTTTCTAAACAAAATTGCCCCCTCTAAATTAGAAAAACTTTTTTTTTTAGTCCCTTAGACTGGGCCCAGGCCCCACCAGGTGAGACTGTGTGGGACCCACCTCACATGAGAGGCCCGGGCTCCTGCCCAATGGGCTAAACAGAACCGCTCTCTCAATTAATGCTAATAATATATGTACTTTTTCTTGTTGTTGCAACACGTGTTTCAACGTCCCCAGTCACTATCTTTAACAAAACAAGTAGGCTACTTTCAAGCAGTGCACAAGGCCCTAAACAAGCAGCTGGGACCCACTGTTGCAAATAAGCATTTCTCAAAGTCCCTCTTCTTAATTGTGACTGGAAGCAATGACATCTTCAGCTACTTTGGGTCCGATGATTTACGCAGCAAGGCCACTCCATTGCAGTATGTAAACTTGATGTCTGTCACACTCAAGGGACAAATTAAGGTGACAACATTAGCATATACGTAACCTTGGATTTTTTTTTCCCGGTTTTCACCACAATGTCTCCTAAACTTGACTTTTAGTAACTTACTATTCAAATCTTTGAGTTTGATAATTTACCTACTAAACTTTTTAAATTATTGCATTGCGCCCCATCTTGTTAAACTTCTCATAAATTGATGATTTGAATCGGAAAAATTTTCACTATGGATTAAATAAAACATTTTTTTATTGTACATGATCCGATTTTTTGTCCTCACATAAGGCACAAACGAGCTTTCCCACATCGGTTTAACAATTTGTGAAGCGAAACGGGACACATTATGACAATTCGAAAAGTTTGTAGGACTTGTCAAATTAGAAGTCTGAGTGCTAGTTGCTAAAAGTAGTAGGGTCTAGGAGCAACAGTGTTTATTATTATTATTATTATTATTTCTTTTTATTTTTTTGCAGCGTTTGTACAATCTGGGTGCACGTAAGTTTGTATTTGTTGGGACTGGAGTTATTGGATGCGTTCCATCAGCGAGGAACAAGAACAAAGGAGGGCAATGCAATGAAGAAGTGAATCACTGGTCGGTTAAGTACAATGAAGCTCTAAAGTCAATGTTGAGGAGGTTGAAATTTGAGCTCAAAGCCATAAACTACTCCTACTTTGATGGTTACGGTGTGATGCAGAATGTCATTCAAAACCCAGCTCTTCATGGTACAACCTTCAAATTTTCTAAGAAAATATCTTCTTTCTAGATAAAATTGAAGTTTTGACTAATTGGAAATGATCCCCACATTTCCTAATTATTTTATTAGGTCCTAATATCAATCAATAACGAAGATTACGTTGTTTCAAATTAACTTCACGTGGCACGTATGTGCTTGCAGTTAAGGGGTACTCCTAGGAAATTAAAAAAATTCCCCATCTTTTTGATCTCTTGTAACACAGGCAAGATTGCGTAGTTTTTTTTTTAAACACTACCTAAGAGCTTCTCTTAACTACGAGCATGTGCATGTGACGTAAAGTTATTAGAGTGACTGGAAAGTAATCTTCGTCACTAATTAGTTTGAACTTATATTCTTTAACGGGCCTAGTTTTTAGATATCTTGGAAGTTTCTATTTTGGTTCGAACCTATATTTTTTAACAGGCCTAGTTTTTGGATATCTTTGAAGTCTTTATTTCGGTAGTTGGAGGGACTGACTGACACTATAGCAACTAGATCCCAATGCCCCAACCAAACTGCAAACCCAAACATTAATGGTGACATTAACTTTCAAACCCGTGAACCAAATTTAACCAAGGCAAATTAAGGGGGAATCAATGCTAAATTACTCAACTAGTTTTTAATGATGTTGTAGTAAGGACTTAAGAAAGTGACAAATAAAAAAAACCTTAAAAAGATATCACTACACCAGTAAGTGCCCTAATATATGTATAAATTAGACACCTCAATTAGTTTAACAACTTAACCTCATTTGAAAACCCCTGCCCCAACCCAACCACTAATTAGTAATTGGTTATTTTATGATTCATCAAACAGAGACCACCGTCCAGTGATTGCAGAATTATGACTCACTAGAGCATCTATCTCTCTAAATTCTAATTTGTTTGCGTTTAGTCTCATGATATATTTCCTTTGTATGCCATGGTACGTTAACTATAAGAATAATTATGAAAAAGGTTTTGTGAGAGTCACTGATACGGCCGTTCCACTTGAACTTTTTTTTTTTCTTTTAATTTTATATATGAAAGTTCATAACATTTGTATTTTGTCCTTTTAAAATTCTACATCTCTTTATTTATTCCACCTTATTAGTTCAGTCTTATTCCTGTCTTCTGACTAATTTTTCTTGCTCTGCCTCCTTCCCCTTTGATTATTTTTAGGATTTTCCGAGGTTAAAGCTGCTTGTTGTGGACTAGGGAAGCTAAAAGCTGACATCCCTTGTTTGCCATATTCAACATACTGCTCCAATAGAAGCAACCATCTTTTCTGGGATGGAAGCCATCCTACAGAAGCAGCTCATCGGATCTTTGTGGATCATATTTTTTATGGTCCTTTACAATACACATTCCCAGTTAACGTCAAAAAGCTTATTGCCATTTAATTTATAAATTTCAGAAATATTAATATAACAGTGCATTCTTAGTATCCTATTGTGCTTTTTTTTTTTTTTTTTTTAATTGAAGAAGGTTCAAACGAGGGATCTATATTTGCCCGTTGCCATCCTAATGTCCATTAATTCTACCAGTGCTATGAATGTTGCAATATTATTTACATTGAAATTTCTTAGAGATTCTTTTTTAAACAAAATTTCTCTTATTTTTAATTTTTTAAAAAAAGAACATTTTTTTAACAGAATTGCAGCTGTCACATATGTCAGAATTGACCAAATTCTAGTGCAATATGAAATACTACACACGCTATATGGCTTGCAAAATCAGAGTTAATTAGGTTGTATATCATTTTTAAAGTTTATTTATTTATTTATCTGTAGCACTTTAACGTGAAATTCAACACTAAAACGAGGCATCTATCAACAATACGATATATTTGGTTAGGCTCATAATTGATGTTGACATATGTAGACCCTCTTGGAATAGTGTGTCCTTATCTTTAAGCAAAACAAAAACAGAAGTATATGCGCAATACTTCGTCTATCGAAACATGTCTAGAAATAACTTTTGGACTAAATAAACCAATAATAGCTTATTTTAGGCCATATTTTATAGAATGTGATCTACTGATATTTGTTGAGGTTTTAAATTTAGGATTCCAATATCCATATTATGGAAATTTCAATAGAGCAAGGTGCCCCATTTTTTTTTATTTTGTTAATTTTAACGTCACGTTCTCTTCCCCTTTTTTTATTCCTTTTTTTTTTGTGCACATAATAATTTACTTCTCGCTAGTGTTTTTATTATTCATGAAGACGTTTTTTTGTCGATGATGAAGATTAAAAAACCAAAATGACTTCATTATAAGGATTACAATATAGTCGTTATCACAACGAAAATGTATATATTATAATGAATAGTTTTTCAATATATTGTTGTTCATAATGATACCTATATCCCTAACACAATGAAAACAAAAACGCTTTTCAATGCAACATGTAAACCATCAGCATGTTGGAAATTTGTCACTCTAAATTAAACTTTATTAATCACTCAAATAATATTGTAAGAGAAAAACTCTCAACTTCACTCCTTATACTCACAATACCTCTTCTATTTTTCTTATCCCCTTCACTTACAAGACAAAGCTTTGTTTTGTTTCTCTACTCTCTAAGAACCTTTGCTTCTTATTTCTCTCTTTTCTTTGATGCTATCAATACAAGGGAAGTGGGCTATTTATAGTTGGAATAAACCACACAATCTTCCACCAGGCAAACCCAACCACACAAATAAAGCTATCATTCATCACTCACCATATAAGTAAAGCTATTATTCACTACTCATATTTATGGTTTAGTAGCATTAGAAGATTCTAGAGCTTGGACTTGGGCTTTTATTCTTGTGCTTAATGGGCAACAAACAAGTTTACTTCTAACACGCCCTTAAACGTGTTTTACAATGCCAAGCAAATTCCTTAGCCTGACCAAGTCTTCTTGCTTAAGTGGCTTAGTGAAGATGTCAGCAATTTGATCTTGAGACTTCACATGCTTCAATTGCATTCCTTTGCTTTTAGTACACTCTTTTATGTAATGATAGCGAGTATCAATATGCTTGCTTTAATCATAAAAGACTGGATATTTTGCCAAAGCAATTGTTGACTTATTGTCGACACAAATCTCCATCTAAGCCTTCTGGGACATGCTACAACTCCGGCCCAAAACTCTTTTGGCACTCTCTTACTCTTGAGCATGCCTTATGTCATGTCAAGTATTTTTCTGTTTTTCCTTTTGCTACTCCATTTTGCTAGGGAGATCTCGGCATGGCAAATGGTCGACGTATTCCATTATCTTCACAAATTGCTTGAAATTCTTTCGAAGTAAATTCTCCTCCTTGATCAGATCTCATAGTCTTTATCTCAGAGCCAATCTATTTCTCTATATCTACTTTGAATTTCTTGAAAGGACTAAAAACTTCTGATTTCTCCTTCAAGAGATAAACCATGTCTTTCTTGAAAAATCATATATAAAGAGAAGAAAATAATTACTTTTACTGAGAGAACTTGGGTTGATTGGTCCGTATACATTAGTTTGAATGAGCTCGAGTGGCGTTTGAGCTCTTGAGGTTGACTCCTATGAAAAGTTTAATCTTAATTGCTTCCCAAGTAAACATTCTTTACACAGTTGTTCAGGGTAACTGATACATGGTAAACCTCTTACCATCTTCTTCTTGGATAATAGCTCAAGACCTTCAAAGTTGAGGTACCCAAACTGAAGATGTTATGGCCACGATGCATCTTTGTAACAAGCCTTCAGACACTTTGTTACATCATTTTGAATGTTGATTATGAATATTCTATTCTTTGACATTGACATTTTAGCAATAAGGTTATTCTTATCATCTTTTATAGAAAGATTATAATCCTTCACATAAATATCATAACCATTTTATAAGAGTCCATTTGGTTCATAGATTTGAATAGAAAAGTTGAATAAAAATTTAAATTTTTATAAGAGAAAATACTGTAGCAAAATGATTCAAGTTATGGTTAAAACTACGAACCAAACAGGCCCAAAATATTACTTTTCATATTGGGCATACAGCAAACATTAAAATGAATTGATTTCTACCATCTTCCAAGCGAATTAAAACGTTACCTTTTTCCTTTCACCTCAATTTTGAAATTATGTCCAAAAAGATGTTGCCTCTCAAAATCACATCCCAGTCCCATAACGAAAATTAAAAAACAGAAAATAAAAAAAGGACAGACAAAACATTTGTCGGCATAGAATAGATTTCTTTTCCCCCTACAATTTGATCAGTTGACAATTATTGATGCTTTGAATTTTGGTTTTCAAATGTGCATATCATAATTTTTTTTTGAAAAGGCACGTCATATAAGCACCTATTCACATCTATGGAATGCAGACTTCAAAATTTCAAAAGGATTTGAACCAGTTATTTTAGTGGGTGGACTTATAAATTATGGTCATCAGTCAGGCTGGCTAAATCCAATATATATAGGAATAAGGACAACCACTTACAGAAACATCTAGCACATATTGAAATTAACTTTGAAGTGGAATGTCGCTATTCTCACTTGAGACTTCGAGAGAGATGGGTATTTTTCAGTTCAAAATTATGAGGAAATTTCAAACTTTTGTTTTTGAATAATCATTAGCTAGCTTCAACACTTGCTAGCTAGGAATATTACTTTTTGATTATTTCCCTTCATTTTGTTTTGGACAAAAATGCTGCTTTCTGTGATAATTTATTCCCATATATATATATATATATATATATATATATATATATATATAGGTATTATATAGGCTTGCTATACAGATTTGTAGACTAGTTAGAGGAGATCATTATAACAATTCACAATTCTCATTTCTCTCCAAACTTTAGATTTACCAACTAATTTTCAGTTATATATCCCAGATCGAACTAGCAATGACCTTAAAAAATTATAAATATGTAAATGTGTGTGTGTGTATATATATATAAACATGCATGCGCGATATATATGTACATATAGCCATGTGTTAGTCACTTGTGTGTATATATGTACGTAAGTACATATATATAAGTATTTAATTACATGGAATATTCCAACAGTACATATATAAGTATTTAATTACATGGAATATTCCAAGCGTGCGTCTTGTTTAATGATAAGAATGAAAAACTGTTATCAACCTTTGTATTATTTACTTTATAATAACTAACTTCAACGTAATATTATATATATATATATATATATATGTATGTATGTATGTATATATATGGCTACGATTTAAAGAAGAAAAACACCCTTTTTCTTTTCTTTTCTTTTCTTTTTTCCTTGAAAAAAGAAGAAAACACTTGGTAGTGGATGGAGTATGGGACGATGCATTTACTTGGACCGGCAGGGGTCAGAATCTCCTGTATGCTAATCAAAGAATGTAACAGAAATGTGTTAAAGAACTGTCTCTCCCCAATTAATAAAAAAATATATTCATGTTGTTCCAAATTTGGAACGGATGCATATTTGAATTAAAACAATTAAAAAATATATAAAAAATTCAAATGTTCCTTTCTATCTTATTCTTTTCTAGAGTACTTTCTTTTTTTTGTTTTTTATTTAAGTGTGTTTCTGGATCAAAGTAGAGTGTACAAATTTATGTATTAAACATAAACTGAGGGTATAAATATGATGGATTAAAAATTGAAGGTATAATTTTAAATTAATCTAAAATATTGGTACACAAAAAGAATAATTCAGTCAAAAATCAAAATGGTCCATGAATTATCTCAAACAATTCCCTTCAAAATGGAAAAAAATATGATCTCTTACAGTGTACGCAATATCTGCCCTTGGGCCACGCATACATGTGGTGGGTTCACATTGGTCTTTTGGCACGTCAAAGGATCCATATCTACAATTCATTATGCTCTTTGGCCAAAATTCCCAGAAATATATAAAGTCAAATATAATACGTGAAGTATTATATCCTGTCAAAATAGAAATAAATGTTGTTTCCATTGAATTATTTTTAGACCATAAGAATCCATAACAAATGGCAGCAGGGCATTTGTCTTTTTTTTTTTTTAATATATATTTCCAATATATATTTGCTTGCCTTATCAACTGGGATGATGAGTATTTTCTAGCTTAACCTAGAGGCACATTCAGTTGTAGACCCCACACGGTGTATAATTAATTAAACAATTATTATATATGTGATATCCTTTAAACACGAAATTTAAAGTAAATTAAGAAAATAAAATAAAAACTTAAAGTTCCATTTATAAATTAAGCAGATGTTGCCAATCCTTCAAACTGGCCAGGATTTGAGAGAGAAAGTGAGAGAGGCTTTACGTAGTTGAAGCTCATGAAATTAATAATGGCTTATTGCAATATTAATGTTTTGCCAAAGGGTTTCTTCTTCTTCTTTAATGCCGTTATAATCTCTCTTCTCATTCATTCTGAATTTATAATCAGTTTATCAAAAGCTCGACAAGTACCAGCCATATATATCTTTGGAGACTCTCTGGTTGATGTTGGTAACAACAACTACCTCAAGTTGTCTCTTGCAAAGGCAAACTATCCTCCTAATGGAGTCGATTTTCCGGGCCACATAGCCACCGGCAGATTCTGTAACGGCAAGAACGCAGCAGATTTTCTTGGTAAGTAGTTACTATTATATTTATACTTGTATATATATATATATATATATATATATGTTTCATGAACACCAGGACCTATGAGGTCTCATATATACAAACTTGGTGGACCCTTCCACTCTTCGGGCTCCATGATTATCAATGTGTACAAGGAGATAGAGACGTGAGGCACCACCTGATTTAGTAAATATATATATATATGCAATGACTAATATCTCTTACTGATATTGATGCCTCACTGTACTTGTCAGGTTGCGCCTGCTGATTAAGTGACCTTACCGAGTTCCTAATTTTTTTACCACTCCTTTTCAAAACATTATTTTCTACCACACGCACAATATATATGGAAAAACTAAGCAGGATTAATACATACGTACATACATACATACATCATGTATATATGTATGTATTGTTCCTTCTCTAAAGACAGTCTAGAAGATCACTGGTTATATATTAATTAATTCTTCTTAGTTTTTCCATTACATTCTCATGAACTTGGTGCATGTCCCCTTCTCTTTCTATGTTATAAATTTTATTTAATCTTATTAAACTATAGTTATTATTAGATTGCCAACAATCACCTCGAGCAATATTAAACAACAAAAAAAGGAAAGAAAAAAAGAACCACAAATTTCCAAACTAACAAACAAGATATCATGCATATAATGCATAAAGTACTGTAGCTGGCATTTCTTGTTTGCTACTTCTAGCCCATAGAGAATAAATTCATCAAAAAAATAAAAATATAAAACCAATGGAACAGTCATTTTTAAGTGGGCAAATCATGGACGGTGAGATGCGATCTTCTTTTGGGTGAATGTCAGTACATCTCAAAAGTAAGACATCTCAAAATTCTTAAAAAAAAGAAAAAAGAAAAAAAAAAAGAAGCAAAGCTGGCTGTTAAATCGAATATATTAACGTGCACTCGTTCATTTAAGGTTGTGGAAAGCACTACTTTTATTATTATTTTTATTTAGAAATACCAGCAGATAAATCTCCACTCATCAATATCTTTTGGTATATTTTTAATTATTATTAACACTGTAAATCATGGCTGACAACATGCATGCTTTGCTTGTGGAAAGCACTTTACACACAAACACACACTAGCATATCTCTTTAAAGAATCATAAGCAGATAAATATACTGATAAGCTAACCCTCCTCATTCAATGCGTCTTTTGGTCCCTTTTTTTTGAAATGGTCATTGGTTTTTCGAACATATATATATATATATATATATACACACACACACACACACACACACACACACACACACACACACACACAATGAAGACACGTGTTGAATGTTTTGCCATAAATTATATTTAACTTACAAAAGAAAATTTGGTTTTAATTTTTGAGCAGCTGAGAAAGTGGGCTTGGCAACTTCACCACCATATCTATCTCTTACGTCCAATTCCAACAAGGACACTGCACCTTTTTTAACCGGAGTTAGCTTCGCCTCAGCAGGAGCTGGAATTTTTAATCGCACAGACGAACTTTGTGTGAGTTAAACAAATATTGTCCCTTATTTTATTTTATTTTTTGTTGTTTAACAGTTTTAGTATACGAAAGTGAAAAATATCAAACGGCTTCCCCTCAGAAAAAGAAAAAAGAATCCCAAAGAGCATTTTATACACAACAAAATTTCAGTTATGAAGTTGAAATATAGCACAACTTTCACAATATTTGCAAGGAATGCAAATACTAATATTATTGAAACATGTATTATTTAATTATACACTACACAATATTTCATTATTAAGTTAATTACTGTGTAATTTTTTTTATTCTTGTAATATTTTGAAAAATATTTTTGTAAAATTTCAACTCAAATTTTACTATGAAGTGCAATTTTCTCAATCCCAATGGGCTTAGCAGTTGGCCCACTACATCGTTTTGCAAAATGTAAAAAATGCGGTGAGCGTGGATCGAACACGCGACCTTCAGATCTTCAGTCTGACGCTCTCCCAACTGAGCTATCCCCGCCCTTATTCACCCAACATAATTTTAAATTCTATTTCTCAGCATCAATCGATACCTCTCACTAGACAGATAGAACACTACTCGAATGTGCATGAGAAGCTGATACGGGAACTAGGAACAAGAGGAACAGAAATACACCTCTCAAAATCTCTCTTTGCGATCGTCATCGGAAGCAACGACCTCTTTGGATATTTTGGCTCCTCCGAGCTTCGCAAAAAAACCACCCCACAACAGTACGTGGACACAATGGTTGTTACAATGAAAGAACAACTAAAGGTACGTACTACGTTTAAAAACAGTGTAAGACCTATGCATGGGACCATAATTTATTAGTTGTGATGGCTGGTATATCTCGATGATTCTTCTAAACACTTGTTAACATGTAAAGATGTGTTTAAATACGTGCCGTACAGTATGGTGGAGAAAAATATATATATTTGATTTTTGTTTTTCTGAAAAATAATTTTAGTTGCTATTTATTAGACTCAACTTTAGTCTATGAAATATAAGTCAAATTACATTTGATCAATGACTTTTAAAACATCTTAAATTAAGTTTTTAATCTATCAAATTTTTCTATATTAGTAATATAAGTCTATCAGTCTGTTGATTAACAGTTGTGTACTAACACATAAAACCACATAAAGAACTCCCATTATATTGTACATGGTGAGAATCTGACGTGCATTTTTTTTTGTCTTAGATTTTAATACTCGGATGGCTATAATGACTAATTTAAGATGTTTAGATAAAGCGAGGACTCATTTTGTGATGTCTTAAAAGTTAGGTAGCAAAATAGATCAATTTGACATGATCTTGGCTTGGAGAACAAGAACGAGACTAATAGGGTATTTGGTATGGTGATTAGGACCATTGGTTAGAATTGTAAACATTTTAGCATGTAGGAGCGTTACACTGTAGCAACTTTTTTGCTTTTATTATAACATGTAAGAGCTTTGCATTGTGCCTAAATAAAAAGTTGTTTAAAATCAACTAATTCCAAACAAAGTATAATCTTTTTTTTTTTTTTGCAGCGATTACGCAGTTATGGTGCTCGTAAATTTCTGATGGTTGGGGTAGGGCCCATAGGGTGCTGCCCATCATCGAGGAAGAAAAATAAAACTGAAGGATGCTTGGAAGAGGAAAATCAATGGGCTGTCATGTATAACGATGGTCTAAAGTCTACATTGCAACAGTTGAAATCAGAGTTGAATGACATAAACTACTCTTATTTCGAGACTTACGACCTCTTGCTAAACCTAATACAGACACTAGAATCCTACGGTATGACACTATGGCTTTCCTTATTTTATTTTGTTTTTGAGGGGATGGCCTTCTTTAATTTTCTTCTCAAATTTACTTCTTTCTTTCCATGGGGGATAGAGGATGATCACTATGGTACTTTTATTTTGGTTAATAAATTATTTATTTTTAGATTACAACACATCAAGATTTTTCAAAGAAATAAAATGGATTAAAAACAAGTTATTACAGAGTTTTTTTTTTCGTTATATCTCTTTTAAAACTCTCATTTATCATCTCATCTTAGATTACATTACATTCTAAAAATGTAGTTAGATCTTTAAAGTGAATGTTAAAAGTCAAAATGGGACAACTAACATATCCCAATTGTTTAATTATAAAAACAATCCAAAAAAATGCAATTGTTTAATTATAAAAACAATCCAAAAAAATGCAATCATTCTTTCCAAAATTTCAATGATGAAAACAAAAGCGACTAAGATACAAAAATTTTACTCTGAATTTCAGGATTTGCTGAGGTTGAATCTGCTTGTTGTGGTTTCGGGAAGCTAAAGGCCGACACTCCTTGCCTGCCCCTTTCAGCATATTGCTCCAAGAGAGCAGATCACATCTTTTGGGATAGATATCACCCTTCACAGGCAACTGCTAGCATCGTAGTCAATTTTCTCTTCGACGGTCCCTCGCAATACTCATTTCCATTGAATGTGAAGCAGCTTATCGCTCTTTAAACTCAGAAGCACAAAAAAATAAAAAAATAAAAAAGGTGCTACCTCAATGTCCTACCAAGTGGGTGTTAGAATTTTATAACAATAACAATAATGATAATAAAAAAAGAAAAAGAAAAACATAGTTTCAGGATACTAATTTTGAATGTATGAAGCAAAGACAATAAGATATTTTATATTATGCCTTGATCCATAGCAAGAGGGTAAAAAATATTATAAAGATTAAAGTCTGTGCATTAGGAAATGTGATCAAGAATCTTCAACTCGTTATTCTCATTATAGTTGATGAGTAACTGTTTGTGGTGTATATCAAGTCTTAATTCTAAAAGGTGAGAATATGAGTTGAGAGTGAGACCTTGATCTATTTATAAGGAGGAATGGAATGTTAGTTTTAGTAACCCGTTTAAAATATGAATATTCTTGTTGCTTTGTAATGGTTTATAATAAAAAAATGGTCAACATATTTGGATTCATCCCTTGCTTCTATCCCTATTTAATGTCTATCAAAGTCAAATAATACCATGCTATATCAATTAAAGCGTCATAATACACTAATAAAAAAGTCATGGCGAATAAAATATTTTAACCGATGAAACATAATATAATTGGTAGACAAAAAAAAGAAACATGTCAAATCCACATATTTTTCAGCTTATATTGCGGGTCCCAGCTTTGTGTTATTAAATATTAGCATTGGTGTTTAATAGTCCTTAAACCATAGTATTGTGACACTTGACTCTTATGTCTTGCAATTTTTTAAGAAATTTGCATCACAGATCCCCAAATTTTAAACTTGTGAAACTTTGGTCTCCATTTTGAAAAACTCGAAAGCCCCTAAACTTGCATCTTCTTTGCATCCATCAATGGGATTTTTCACATCATGTTCTAAACTTTAGCCCTTTGGCACTTTTTTCACTCTTAAAATCTTCCTTTTTAGGTCTTCAACTCCTATTTCAAAACGTCCCATAACTTTTAAAATGGTAGTATGTATGTACAAGTCACATACTCTTTTGTTCATAATAGTTATCCAATTTAAAGTTCTTTTAAAAACTCCCTATAAATATAGGTTCCCATCCTATGTTGAAATGTAGAGCTCCTACTTTTTTTTAGTAATAAACATAATAGTGCATTTGATTAGATTGCATTGTTCTCTTATAGCGTATTTGACAATATTGGTTTATATTTACAAAATCGAATTTAAACAATGTAAAGCTAATATGCGACAATGGGTCCATTTGGTTCCATTTTCAAAACATGTTTTGTCATTTTCAAAAACACAAAAAATAAAAATTGTTTTAAAAAGTGTTTGGCCAAAAATTTTCAAAACTAAAAAATGAAAACATTTTCTAAAACATTCCATCTTTTCTCTAGATTTTGCAAACAAAATAAACCTGTTTTCATTTTTTTCTTCCTTCTTTTACTTAAAAAAAAAAAAACAACCCAGCATCGGAACTCTCCCCCTCGTCGGAGCCTTTGTCATCAGAGAAATCAGATAGCCAAAATTATACCAGAGCCCAACCCGCCATCAACCCCTCAACCCTAGTGCCAGAGAACCTAGAGCTAGTGCTCACTATCAGCAAACCCCTTCCATCCCTCGCCTAAGCTCAACAGTGCTTTGTCATCGTCCTATGATGGCAAGAGGAGAGGCGATTTTGGATCTTCGCGGGAGCCGTGGCAATCTCCGAGCCTTTGTCGTCGTCGCTCTCTACGCCTCCGTCATCATTGATCTATGTGCCTTCGTCATTGTCGATCTTTACACCTCTATTGTCGTTGATCTCTGCTTAGGGTATTGCTAGTGAGCTGACATCGGTGAACTGATCTCACTTGAGCAAAGGAAGAAGAAGAGTCTTCTTCCTCTTGTTTTTGTTAATAATAATAATAATAATAATGATAATAATAAAAGTATTAATATATCAATAAATAGGTTTTTTAAAAAAAAAAATTTAGAGTCCGTTTGGTTTATAGATTTGAATAAAAAATTTGAATGAAGATTTAAATTTTTGTGAGAGAAAATACTGTAGTAAAATGATTCAAACCACGAAACAAACAGACTCTTAATGTGGGTATGATTTATATTAATAACTTTTTTTAATTATTTTCAAAAACAAAAAAAAAAATAAAAATACTACCAAACGGTCCTAATGTAAAGCAAAAGTATGTTGTAATATAACTCATAAGTCCAAATTAAGATCGGAAACACGTATTAGTTTTGATTCATATCTAACCATGGAATTAAGGAAGAAACAATAATTAAGTTAGAAACAATGAAAACGACAACAACTAGAACGACGTAAAAGTTAAAAACTGAAATGCAAATGCCGACAAATATAAAGGACGACAAAAAATTATAAACGACGTTAGAAACGGTTACCACTCTAGAAAAACAACGGCAGGGAAAAACAACAACACTCAATAAATGAACTTTTTTCTTTTTAAGTGGGGAAACGGCAACGGACTATATGTATGCCAACAAATGGGAAAACCTCAAACGACAACTATAAGTTGAATCATGAGCGACGTCAAATTGAAAAATGACATTACACTAAACGACAATATATATTTGGGAAAAAAACATCGAAATAGTAGCAATAACAATCAATAAACGACAACTAGATAATATAAGATAAGGAATGTGAAAACCAAAATAACTCTTAAACGATATAGAAATTTTTAAAGAGTATAAAACAATATTAAATATAAAAACGACACCAAATAATGAACGCCGTGGAAACTGAAAATGACATAGAAAAGGGATAAGATATATTTGAAGGCAGTGGAAATTGAAAATGACGTAGAAAACGGGCAAGATATATAAAAAGATAAAATAAAAAAACTGATGCAAAAAAGGGAGAAAAAAATTGACATAAAACACAGAAATGACAGGACAATATTTAAAATAAAGGTTATTAACACTAATAGCTCCTAAATTTTAAAGCATCTTTTATTTTCTTCCTTGAACTTTAAAAATTATCACTTTACTTTTTAAATTTTAAAAATGACCATTTACCTATAAACTTTTAAAGCTTCTATTACTTTGGTACTTAAATTTTCAATTTTTTTATTCAAATAAATAGAATTAAGTTTACGTGATTACACATCAGTCATCTATAAGGGCAAAGATGAGATTTTTATCACTCTTAAATTTTGTTTCATGTTTACACTCTCATTAAATGTTTTTTTACATGCCTTTCTTTAAGAAGGGTCTGTATGTCGTCGATTTCTCTTCATTTTTAATATGTAACTCATCTTTTTAGTATTCAAATTTGAATATCGGTGGACAATATTAACTTATTAAATGAGTTATACATTAAAAATGAAAAGATATGTGTAGACAAACCTTTCCTAAATGAGAGTTCAGATAAAAAATGTGTCAAGTGAGAGTGTAAATGTGAAACAAAATTTAAAAGTGATAAATTTCATTTTGCCCTTACAGGTGACTTATGTGCGAGTCACGTGGGCTTAATTTTATTTATTTAAACAAAAAATCAAAAATTTAGGAGATAAAGTAAGAGGAGCTTTGAAAATTTAAGGGCAAAATAGTCATTTTTAAAATTTAAGGGCAAAGTGATGAGCTTTAAAAGTTCAAGAGATAAAGTGGTGATTTTTAAAATTTAAGAGGTAAAGCTAGAAACATTCTCGGGGGCTATTAGTGTTAAATAACCCTTAAAATAACACAACGGGAAAACTACAATGATCAAGAAACGACAGCTAAACTAAATTTAAAAACAAATGCGATAGTGGACATGCAAATAAAACTGATAATCAAAATGAAGAATATTGTGTCCCTTCTAACTAATCCATCTTTGTTTAATGCGAAATTCCTATACCTAATTGGAACTTTAATAGCCTAATTTTTGATTTGACAACTTTTTAGATGAAATTAAATGAAGCCTTTTTTTTTCTCTCTTAAACATTTGAAGAAAATTTTGAAAATATACTTCCATGGACATTAACAAATCAACCTTAATCACAAGCATAGCTTAAGAGTAAATCCATACTCTATCAGAAAATATAGAGAACTTTTAACTCTATTAGTATTAAATTTTACTACTTATAAAACATTGACCCTCAATCTAGTAGATAATGTACTCATTAGATTGGGGCCATTGTTTTGTACGTAACAGAATTTTAATAGGATGAAAATTATTTTTTTAAAATTTATTAAAATCACCAAGTTAAAAAAAAAAAACTTATTGGCTTAGTCTAAGAATTTGTTTAAGATAGTTTGTGCTTTTACTTTTAAGCAATGGAAAAAGAGAAGCATAAGCTAAGGCTTTTAATTAGTGTTTGAATAGTGCATAGAAAAGTGTTTTTTGATTTCATAGGAGATTTTGAACCTGTTTGGTTAAATAAGTTAAAAACCTTTATTGATATAAAAAAGTAGTATAATTCAAAGATATAGATGAAAGTTAATTTGTCATTATTAAATATAAGGTTAAAAGTGTAAATAAAAAAAAATTCTTATAAGTGTTTTTTTAATAAGCATCATTGACTTGATTTCTTCTAACAAATGCTTATAAAAGTGGTAACTACTTTTTTCACATATTATTCAAACGAGCTCATGAGTTTTTTTTTTTTTTTTTTAAATAAGTCATAAACAGTTTAAAATAATAAATACTGAGACCTAGTAGCGAAAGCATGCAGACAATCCCTAATGTCTCCTAATTGGATTGTTTAGCGGAACACACTGACATCTGAATCTCATCTAACACGGAAATTGGGCTCCACGTTCATCGTGCATGCATAGCTGCTCCAGTATGATTGTTCAGATTCTACACATAAATGAAAATGGCATGCGAACACCTTTTCAGAAAATGTATTTCACAATTTTAAAATATTCATAATTAAATGTATGAATATCGATATCATACGTTCTGAAAGAAGTAAGATATGGAAAATAACACGTTGACAAGATATTCATTAAGGTGAAAACTATTAGGGTGTTAGGCAGCACTAGTTACCACCGTAATTTTTAGTTTACTACAGTGTGAAGCTCTCATATATTATAATATCACAATGTAGAGCTTTTATGTTACAATGTTTTTAATCAAACTTACTTCAAACTATTAATTCAAACCACGTTTTCTAAACATCCTATATATTATAAAAAAAAAATGCCTTTTAAAATCAATATAATTGGCGCTAGCGATTTATCAATCAAATTTATGTTCTTTTTCAATGTTCGTTAGAGAGAAAATAATCAAGTTTCTTCAAAAGAAATAACTGTGTTATAAGAACGTTCATATTTGGACTTTTTGCTAGGGATGATTTGTCCTTACATTTTAAGGTATGGATAGCAAATGATTTAGATAAATCCACATAGAATTTGGATCTAAATGTCATATGAACTTAAGTTCTAATATAATGTTCTACTTCCTAACAAAATGTATATTTTGTAACACTTTTTTTTTTTTTAAACGCAAGTTGAAGTACAAGAAAGTGAAAGGTGATAGTTACTAAGGGAGTAAAAAAAAAAAAAAAAGATGTTAAATTCCCTAAAAAAAAGGGATGTTAATTAAGCATGAAGAATATATTTGCTTCATAAGAAATTAAAGGTGATCTTCCAATTAATTGCTTACGCATTTAGAACAATTCAATTGTCTCCGATTCAGAAACCATGCCTTGTCAAACATGCGATGTACCTAATTTCATGTTGGGTAAAATTTCACATATAATTAACATTTCTAATTAGTGTTTGAGCCAAAAAAAAAAAAATCTAATTAGTGTTTTCATGTCCATTTCATTTAAAAAAAAAGTCTTTCCATGGTTAAACAAAATATTTAAGCCAAATTTTTGTAAATATTCTAAATTCATCCTTATCTCTATATGAAATTCTACAAGTTCCCAATCTTATCCATTTATACCTAATATTAGCGATTCAAATCTAAATCTTCCTATTATTTAATTGTTTTAAGGTCTTTATAACAGGTCTTAAAACATTTAGCGCTAAAAAACAATATTAAAAATATTATATAATAGAAATTTTTTTTAATTATTTCCTTATCAAGTCAGATTATTTCAATTTTCAATAATTATAGCAATCGTCACAAGTCATCCTCTAGTATATATTCAATAGTGAAAAAAAAAATGGAAATCAATACTATTTTACTAGTAGTATTCAACAGTTGAAAATTTCCCCTTGAAAAGGTAACTAAGTAGAAATTAAAATTCGCGTTAATTTCAGAAACAGTCTTGAATTTTATTTCATGACTTTTAAAATATTTCAAATTTAATTCTTAATGTATTAATTAGTTTCAGTTTTGACCATATTCATAAATTAGCTGTTATAAATCAAAGCAAAATAAAATAATATTCAGTTTTCATAGTATTATTTTACATTTTGCGTTAGAATTGTATGTATATTTTGTGTTATTTTTAACATTTTCGTTCACCCCTAATTGATAAATTAATATATGTGGAATTAAGTTTGGAATATTTTAAAAGTTAAAGAGTAAAATGAAATTAAAGATAAAATTTAAGGATCACATAATTAACCCTTAAAATTAAAATAAATTCTTCTGTCAAAAAAAAAATAAAATTCATTAAGAATTATATTAATTTTTAGATCTAAATTGGAAAAGGAGACCATATATAAACGCAATAAAAAAATCGGATAATATATATTTACAAAATTTAAAAAAAATAATTCAAAAGTTGTATCCGTCTCCGTCTCCGTCTCCGTCCAGCTTACTCCGAGTCCTCTCCAGCTACAAAGGCCAAGCTTCGCGTTCGCCATATATCACTCTCTCTCTCCTCTTTCTCTCTCTTCTGTGTAAACAATAAAAAAAATGTCTTCATTTACGTGTTTTTTGATGGAGGCGCGGCCTTAACCTGCGCACTCCGTGGAGGCGCAGGATATTATGCTTATGGCTATGGAGGCTCATAACAACAATTCCTTTGTATCCAAAGCGAGGACCGCCTTTCATTCCGCTGCTGCGAAAGCGGAGCGAGTTTTCTCTGACTTCAAGTCCAATCGAGGTCCGCAATTCTCTCTCTCCTCTGTCTTTCTCTCTCTAAAATCTTCACCTCGATTTCCTTTTTTTTTAATGCTATTTTTATACTGCTTCGTGACTTTCTGTTTACTTCTTACGACTTCGATTTCATTCTTCATTTTTGTGATTTTCAACTTTTTATTCGTAGTATTTTGAACGTGGTTTGAAATGAATGTTTGTGTGATTGTTGAATTGGTGTTGAAGATTCGGATAAGCAATCGCCAAAGAATTTGATCAAAGTAAATGAGGATGAATCTCCGAATAACGATGGAGAGTCAAAGGTACGCAATGTTTAACTTTTTTTTGGATTTGAGCTTGTATGATCGATTTTCTTAAGTTTCTGGAATTTCTGAAATGTAGGAATTTGTTAAGTTTTTTTTTTATTATTATTTTTTATTTTATGAGGAGAAAACAAATACTAACATTATTATTTTTCAATTATTTTGATTTTCCTGTTATGAACATTACGTAACATTTCCAATTTTGAACTCAATTGGTTCGATATTACTATAATTTCATAAGATTTTGAACGTTCATGAGAGAAATAGTTACAATTTACTGATTTATTTATTTATTTATTTTATCACTCACGATTTGAGATGCATTTATTCTTTCCATTTTGAAGTTTTGATAATTTGTCTTTTTTTTTACTTGCATTTTAATTTTGTATGAATTCAAGCAGTTGAAGTGGAGAGCGGCGCAGATAAAGACAAAGCAGGACTGGCAGGAAAGGCTGAGAAACATTACACAAGGGAGAAAAGGAGACGAAGAAACTGAGAAGGCTCAAAATTCAACCATGTTTTATGATGAAAACTTGTACATGCTGAATCTGAAAAATGACCAAGAAGCTAAGGTGAGAAACACCGTATTTGTATTTGGCCAATTCTTTGTATGATGGAGCTGTGATTTGCAAGTAAATAGTTAGATAACAAGTCTTGTAATGTCAAAACAAGGTAAGGTTTTTACAAACAGGAAGTGAAAGTACTGGGTCGAATTGATTTTTTTATGAGCAAGAACGCTCTAAACAAGTGATGGAATTTCTTACTTACGGTTTAGTTTTGATTATTGTAATTGGCGATTGTAATTTGAGTTATTACAGTATCATATCTGTCCTTTCGCTTGTATAAATAAGTGCTTTTCTTTTTCTCTAATTGTTATTGATGAATGAGACTTAATAACTTTAGGCTGCAGAAGCAATTCCCTCGGTAGAAAGCTTAAGCGCTGCAAACAATGGGCTTGTTCCTCCACCATCTGCTCTAAAACAATTGGCCATAGCTGTTGAGTAAGTTTTTACTCTTGGCATTCTGTCAATTCATCACCTAAGATATCTATATATACGGGCACACACACATGTATATATGTATTGCTCTCTTGATTTTGTGATTTAATTTTTCAAGCAACTTACAAGATCCCGACACGCTTGTAGTTAGGTGGCACACAACTCGCTACTCTAATTTCCATTATTTGGAAATTGTTCTAGAATTGAAAGTATTGTGCCATTCAAAATAATTGGCAGGCAGATAACAATTTTTAGGTGATGAGATTTTAAAATTAAAAAACGAAAAATTGACATGGTTACTTAGTGTGTTCCGATATTAAAATAGCCCCATGCATGAATTTGATTTTTCAGATTGTAGATGACGTTCTTAACTTTTTTTCCCTGTTAATATTGAATCTTCATTCAGGGCTGGACAGAAGTCCAAGTCAATTAAGGACTTCTTGGCATCATCTGGAGGTTCTTCACCCGCCAGAGAGAGAGGAGGACTGAGTCTCTCAGTGGTAAAGTCATTAGTGCTTCGTGATAAGGAGGATAAACTTACATCTGAATTTGGTAACAATGAGAAGGTTTTATCTTTGATTAAAGCACTGTTTGATGCAGGTAGAGTATCCCATTGGATATGTGTGTGTGTGTATATATATATATATATATATATATATTTGTTTTGGTTTATGTGCATTATCCTTTGATGCTTCACATCATTGATCAACAAGGTTTTTGTAGATGGATATTTCCTCAAACGGAAGATTGGCTCTGGTTCAGAGGCAATTAGCGTGACATCTTTTCCAAGAGACATTCATGGTGCACCTCCCGAAAGCCTCATTGTAAAGGTAGCTGAAGTTATTGGGAGCTTCAAAACTGTACGAAACATGGCGTTGTTTTGGTGTAGAGTTGTTGCTGAAGTAAGTGGACTGTACAAAATCGATTTGTCTGACTCTCTATGAATGTTCATATGAATCATAGTATCTTGTAGTTCTCGCTTCTTGTTTTTTAAATCTGTAGCCATTCATTTTCCCAAAAAAAAAAAAAAAAGATTTGATGTCTCTCTATGTGGGTGAATTTGTTTTCACACAAAAGTTAGAATTTTTGGCTATGATACGAAACTCATCTTTGAACTGTCAATTCACAACTGTGGAATTAGACTTGGTAGAATAGCAGAGGATATGGGCCATTACGACTACCAGTTTCCAAACACTTCAGTAATGTATTGTGGAAGCCAAACAACATCATAGTCACCATTTATTGTCGTCCAAACCCTGGTTATTTGGGCGTTGTTCATCAACTGAAATACAGGATCTATTATTACTTAAAAATCATTTATAGTTGGTTTTGACATTATAATCCTAATTCTCTTGTGGATGCAGCTGAGAAGACTTTGGTCTGAGGAAAAATACATACCCAGTATCCCTCTTGATAAGATTCCAGATCTAAATTTTTGTCTGCTGTATCAGCAGCTGCAAGTTATTAATTGTTGTCTTTCACGGAAAAGCCGCCGCGAGATTGCCACTCAGTCATTAGACCTGGTCATAAAGGAAAGCAGTTCAAACTCTGAAGAATCAGCTGCTGTCAACGATGTTGTTCCAAGGAGTGCTATATTATATGCTAGAATAAATAATGGGGAACTTGTTCTTCGACTAGGTGCTGATTGCCCATCCGGTGATCTAACAATGTTGGAAACTGGAGAATCTGTGTACTCCCCTGTAACCCAGGTTTGACTAATAATCTATACTTTTAAAAGATAATAATGTGTGCTTGCTCGTATAGTGAGATCCTTTGCATCATTATGCAGGAAGGACCTTTACTTACTGAAGATCTGATTAAAGAAACAGAGGAGTTTGTGCTTCGAACTGGGAGGTCTGTATTTGAGCTGATCTCGAAATAATCAGTTTTTTTTTAAACAGTTTTCATCATATTATTTTGCTATTATTTTACGAGGACTCTTTAATCTTGTTTGAATTTGAGGCTTCCTGATGATGCTTATATTATAACACCTAAATAAACGTTTGAACCAAGTACGGTGTTCCTGTCCTGCATTTCAGTTTTTGGTGCATCTAAATCTGTTACATGCCTTGCTAAAACAATGAGAGTTCTATTTTATTGCTTCCATTTTCTAGTTTCTACTCCTCGTGTCCCAATTTTATGTGTGGACATTTGTCTATATACATATGTACACACACAGAGAGACATAGTACTAGCATAGTTCTTAATAAATTGCCTTTTCTTTTATGGTCAGTGTTGGTGCTGGGTGCTCACAACTGCTCTCTGACATGCAGGCTTTCAAGGTTGAGTTATAAATAGAGATTTCTTGTCTCGCAGATTTTGTGGATCCTATTTTTCTACTTAAACTAACTCTTTTCATTGTGGTTTTCTAGGCTGCAAATCCTGGTTGTATTCTGGAAGATTTTGTTAGGTGGCACTCTCCTCCTGACTGGACAGAAGCTGAGCCAAATGATGAGGTTAAAGACCCTTTGGATGATAGTGACACATTGTCTACGAGAGGTCAACTAAGTACACGAATGCAGAAAGCAGGTATCTAGGGAGCTATTCTTACTGCCGTTGGTGCTGTAAAGATGTATTTAAATTAAAAAATATCTTTATAGTTTCTAAAAATCGAATGACAAATTGAGAAATAATTGAGACTAGGACGTATAAATATGTAATCATCTCTATATATATATATATATATAACATCGGCTTACAATAATATTCATTGCTGCCATTGGAGCCATAAACAGGTCCTTAACTCTTTTAAGATGAGAAATCCAAATTTTGGAGCCATTCTTATTTTAAATAGTGAAGGGTTAAGTAGTAAGTTATCCTTGTTTTTGCAAGGATATACCATATAGTTTGACTTTTTCCTGAAAAACCTTCATTCTTGTTATAGGTAATTTATGGCGCGAGCTGTGGGAAACAGCGAAACCAGTTCCAGCTGCTAAACAAACGCCCCTCTTTGAAGAGGATTTGGCAGTGTAAGTTGCAATGGACAATACTTATGCTTTCTTCATAATTTATTATTTGATATATTTTTGGTTTTTTGGTTCTTGAATAATTACGTCGGGATCGATTCTGTAGGGAAGGTGTCCTGGACGCTTGGGAGGACATGCCACTTCCTGAGCTTTTTCAGCAATTGTTTAGATCGTTAGTAAGTTCATTATCTGTCTTATTCAGCAAGATAACTCTATAAGATATATATAAATCAAATGTCGCATGCTGTCATTTTAACGAGTCCTTATCATAGTAAATTTTGCTAGTAACATTACTTTTTCCAAACTGATATTCCTTCTAGAATTTTCTACTGGGAAAATTTGGTTTCTTTTTATTTCGTGCTTGGGGGACGGAAATTTCTTATCATTTTCAATATCTACTTTCAAATTATCTGATGCATAGGTAAACGGTTAGAACTGGTGAACAGCATAAATATTGTTGCTTTCATCTCGTTCCACCGCTCAATTTATTTTTTTAAAAGCACTATACTGAATTTATTTTTTAAAGTTAAAAACTTGTTTTGTGGAGATCAATTGGAACATTCCCCATTATACATGCTTGCTTTCCTTTCAGGAGGCTGGATACTTCTGACGAATAATTCTTTTGAAACATGATCTTGGGTTGTTTTTTTTTTTGGAAAGTTGGAATGTTAATGGTTGCCATATGTGCTAATGATGTCTCCGTTTGGAACTTTCAGCTGGGTTTAGGATTTGTTATAGCTGAAGCTATGCTGCCTAATAACAGTGATTTGTCGAAGCTATTCTATGAATGCAAAGACTACGCGGCTGCAACTTGTCAATCCAGTATTTTCAGCGAGAAAATTGTTGATCTTTGCCAGGTAGGTTTCAGAACACCGGACTATATATATGTGCACGCGCGTGCACTGTCACGCGTCTCTATACGCTTTACAAAACTATTTTGTTCTCATTCAACATAAATGCATGCCCAATCTCGCAATTCATCCAGAGCCCATAAAACATAAGATCGTTGCGCTGAAGCGGATTGACAGTGGACATACACCGAATAATAGCGACCAAATTTATCTGCTAAAAATTGTAGTTTCTTTTCTATTATAGGTATATGAAACAGTGGAAGGAATTCTACTCAATCCTGAGGAGGTTCTGAGGAGTATGAAGCAGGCGGAAGATACAGCGACGACCCCTGCAGCTGAACCGAAACGACTGTTTAAGAGGCTCAACGTCAACTTTGGTGGAAAAGATAGGCACTTCAGAAAACCACCTTCCAAAGAACACAAGAAGCCAGAAGACAATCGGAATGGCCAACCGTTTTCAAGTTTCTTTGATGGCAAGTCGTCATTGTTTTCGAAAAAGCCTCCTAAACCAGGAAATATGTCTCCTGCTGAAAAGCCAACTTCGGTTGAAAATGGTTGGACACTGCTTTAGGCACACACCCGTTTTGTCTTTAGGTTGCAACATGATTTGTTTTCTCGCAAATTCGCAATTGTAAATTGTTCATCCAAAAAAAAAAAAAAAAAAGAAGAAGAAAAGAAAAAAAGCAAATAAAAAAAAGGTATGGGGGTTCCTATTAGCACATGAATTTCTCGTCTGATTACAAATCAATGAGAAAATGAAATTGCATTATTTATTTATTTATTTTTAATTCCCAGCAACACGTCTGTTCGGATGTCTAGAAAAGAGAAATGAGAAGCCTTACATGAGCTTCTTCTTCTTCCTTTTTTTTTTTTTTTTTTTTTTTTTTTTAATTAAAACATTGTTGTCTTATTGAACATGAGCTTTCCCAACATCTGGTTCTGTATTTTTGACATTCCGGTAGAAAATGATTAAAATCTGACTTCATTTTTTTTTTCTTTTTCCAAGTACCAAAATAAAAGAGTTCACCAATCAGTTCAGCCATAATGTCATATTCCAATTGTTGCCGTTGAATCCCTGTTTCTTGGTGGAGATAGCTCCTTTGAATGCCTAATCTTTTATCTCCCTTTTCTCATCTTTCAACATCATCATCACCACTGTCCCTCTGATCCTCATCCACCTTATCGAATTGAAAATATTTGGAAACAAGCTTCGGCACGATGAAATTCGATAGGACGTATAAAACAAGCAGAATTGCACTAACACCAAAAAAAAAAAAAAAAAAAAAAAAATTGTTAAAGAAACAAAAAGAAGCAAAGATTTTCAAGCAATTTGGAACTTAGAAAAAAATGTAACCTTATCTGAATCAACGTCGACGTGTCCGGCGACTTGGTTGCCGGGGAAGTGAGACCAAGGATAAGGTGAGTAGTACTACTACTGTAGATGGCCTTGGTCTGGCATTGTAAATAACGAAACTGTCGTTGCCTTAAAGGTTCGTTGCTTGATAGGCATGGCAACAGTTTTGGCATTGCTCCAAGCTGTTTTCTGTGTTTTAGCTGAGAAGAATAATGCAAATGAAACAGCGCGAATTGAAGTTGAATCGACCTCATTTTTTAATTTACAATAAAGAAAGAAGTCTCAACTTAGCGGACAAGTTTTGCTTAGCCTTCTCTTTACAGGGTGAGGACTTTCTCCTCGTTCACTTTCGTTGCTTCTGGCTTTTGGTAAAAAGATAAGAATAAGATAATGTTTTTGCTGAGCAGTGGAATGTGTACCTTTCAGAGGGTGCCCTCATGCATAGTAACTCGTGCAAAATATTGTGATGTCAGGTTTTCTTTTGGGCCAGGCCGAAGGGGTTTTAGATCCCTAATAAGAGCTTTACAGACATGTTATCTTTTTAAACTATAAATTGAAATATGACACGTAAAAAACTCTTTAAAAAAAATACCATAAGTCATTTATTTTTTTATTATAATTTTACTCTTATGTTAATTTCTGTGAATGACATATAGTGTAAAAGTTTTTTTTTTCAAGTGGCAAAAATCAATCCACCGTTTAATAAGGTAGCATTGTTCATAAATATCTCTAATTTTGGAGTATGTAGTTTTAGCCCCAGCTCGAGTTCCCCTTGGCCTAGCAAAACTAATAGGTCCGAACATGGTTTGAACAAAAATTTTAGGTGCGTTTGACAACGTCATTCAAACTACATAGTTAGAATTGTTATAGTGTAAAATTTTCATATGCTATAGTATAAAGTTCTTACATGCTATACTAAAATGGTTTCAACTTTTAGATCTAATTGCGTTGCCAAATGCATTTTGGTTCAAACCAACTTTGCTATAACATTTTTTCTCATAAAATTTTAATTGTTATGGTGTTTTAGGTTCAAAATCTTGGGTCTAACTATGTTTCGAACCAAGAGTTTTCTCTACAGTGTTTTCTCTTGCTACAGTGTTTTTGATTTAAACTAATTTTGTTATAGTATTTTCTCTTGCAAACTTTAAATCGTTGCAATATTTTATATTTCACTTCGGACTATGTTCTAAACAGGATATAAGTGGCGCTGAATGATTGCAGGTTAAGTTGTGAGACTAGGAACTCGAATTAACTCATAAATTAAATAGATCTAAATTTTGATGGTTCTGAAACATTGACCATTATAGAATAATATACTTATTTTTTCACCTTTATTGTGATTCCTTTAATGTTATTATTACTTCAAAACAAATGGGGAGAAGATAATATTGGCATTAGGAAAATTCACTAATTGCATGAGGACCAAGTCTTTTTGAGCTTGATTTATTATGGTAACGTAAAATACTATTTACCTTACTGCTTTTCACAAGAAGTGCATGCACTTCCTGAGCTGTGCTCTCAAATGATTCATAGGATGTTCAAATTAATATATATATATATATATGTGTGTGTGTAATTGTACATTATATGATAGACCATTTCCAATTAAAAAAGTATTCCAATGGGGGGAAGATAATATTGGCATTAGGAAAATTCACTAATTGCATGAGGACCAAGACTTTTTGAGCTTGATTTATTATGGTAACGTAAAATACTATTTACATTACTGCTTTTCACAAGAAGTGCATGCACTTCCTGAGCTGTACTCTCATGATTCATAGGATAGTCAAATTTATCTCTCTCTCTCTCTCTCTCTCTCTCTCTATGTGTATAATTGTACATTATATGATAAACTATTTCCAATTAAAAAAGTATTCCGAGGCTATTTTTGTGTCTCAAAATATTACTCTTCTTTTCATGTTTATTCATTGTTGCATTTTATTATTCTGTCTTTCTTTCTTTTTTTGTAAATAGGACATATACATGCACTCTGTTGCTTTTTGAATCTTGGGATCATTTTCTTTTGTCTTTTTACGGATGTGTTTGAAAAATTAATTCAAACTAATTATTACAATATAAAGTAAAAATAAACGTATAAAGCTTTTTATTGTTACAATGTTTTTGAATGATCAATTATTTCAAACCAAGGTTTATAAATGCTTTATAAATTACAAAATTCCTACTGTACTATTCTAAATATTAAACTTCTGTTTTATTCAATTTTGCTCCCTCTATTTCATTTTTTATAGGAAAACGCTGAAAGAAAATTAAATGCCCTCACGTGGGAGGTTCAAAAAGTGTAATTAGTCATTTGACAAACAAGATAAACTTCAACGTGATACAATTTGGCCGACCATTATGAATATTTAATAGGATCTACTCAAACTATAATAAATGATGGTAAAGATATGATCAGAGTGTGAGAGAGAGAAAGAGAGAGAGAGAGAGGAGAGAGAGAAAGATGTGGAGATAAGAGTGTGATATTCTATGGACAAATCACGAATTAACGCCCACCAAAACCATGCAAAAAAAGTCCACTCAAATTTACAGCTGTGGAATAAGAGTCTCCTGAAAATCATTATAAAAACAGCAACCCTCATCACATTTTGCATTGGTCAAAAAGAGGTGGGGTATCCATGCATGCATTTCTGCGTCTACAGAATTCCCTTCGTTTCCACGGACAGTTGGGAATTTGAGATTGCATTAAATCAGTACACTAATATGTATATGTGTGTGTGTGTATATATATATATATATATATAATTATGAGCTTCTCAACCGTACATACTCCCCGATATTAATTATTAACCCCGATATTAATTATTAACCTTCTCAATTTCTCTATATAAACCTCGTCTCTTATTACACTCAACATCACAACAAAAGTCATCTTTAATTAGCTATATTATATATCTCATGCAAAAATAGTGTACGTCTTGCTAAAAATGACATCTAGGGTTCTTCTTCTAGTGCTAATTGGCGCTTTTATTTGCACCAATAATGCAAGGAAGCTTGGGACGGAAAAGGGTTCGCTAGAGGACGAGAAAACGTTGTTTCACCACCCGAGATTCGGGGGTGGCGGTGGCCTAGGTGGTGGCGGAGGTGGTGGCTTTGGTGGTGGCGGAGGGCTAGGTGGCGGCGGCGGAGCTGGTGCTGGCGGTGGATTTGGTGGTGGTGCTGGAGGTGGAGCCGGTGGTGGACTTGGGGGAGGCGGTGGTGGAGGGTTTGGCGGTGGAGGCGGGGGAGGAGTTGGCGGCGGAGCTGGAGGAGGATTTGGAGGTGGAGCTGGATTCGGAGGAGGTGCAGGTGCCGGTGCCGGTGGTGGACTTGGTGGTGGGGCTGGAGGAGGCGGTGGTGGAGGGTTCGGCGGCGGCGGCGGACTTGGTGGTGGTGCTGGTGGAGGGTTTGGAGGAGGAGCAGGAGCTGGAGGCGGTGGACTTGGAGGTGGATTCCCTTGAAGACAAATTAATGAGCTAGAGATGATCTTCATTGCATTTCCAAAAGAAGAATAAAGGGATAAAAAAACACCATGTTGTTCATGTTTGCTAGTGCTCTTGTTTTCTATATGTTCAGAAGTCTTTCTCTAATTGTGTACGGTCATATTGTTATTGTTTCCTGGTCCTTTTATCCTAAATTAATGTCTAATATTTGGAAAGATTGCCAATGAAAAAATATTGTTCACACCCATCTGTGCTTATATTGCCATATTGATAGAGAGAATTCTTTTAAGGTAATATTAGAGATAATTACGATTTTATACCAATAATGTATTTTGAGTTTATCAAAAAAAAAAAAAAAAAAAGAAAGAAAGAAAGGAAGAAAGAAAACTCGTATGTTTGATTTTTTTTTTGTTAACATCATAAATCCAAATTTTTACGAATTTGCCTTCAAAAAAAAAATAACAAATTTCTAAATTTTTTTTTTTTTAATGTTCAAACAGGTGATTTTTTACATGTGAGTTTACATATTACCCTTTCTAGTTTATAGAAAAACTCTTAATGAATTTACTATAAGGAAAAAAACTTCTAATGAAGTACTATTGACAAATTTACCTTTCGTGACATATTACATATAAAGCTGGAAAATTACAAAATTTTATGATTTTCTCTTTGAAATGCTACGATAAAAGCTGTAGAGGTTAAAATTATCAATTAATGGGTCAAAATCAACTATTGATTCAAAAAATATGGACTAAAATGAAATTTGAAATTTTAAAGATATAATTTTAAGAACATCCAAAATAGATGGCTAACTTTTTGATGCTCAAGACATAGAGTATAAAATAGAAAATAAGCCATCTTATCACGTTCTAATTATGTAGGAGAAAGAATTTCCTGCAGTGCAATGTGCTTTTCAACTGAGAAAAAAAAAGAAAAAAAAAATGATGCTCATAATACGAAATGAGAACCAAGTATCTAAGACGAAACCACTGTCGTTCCGGTAAAAGAACAAGGTGGAAAAACGAATTGAAAAGAGATGCGTGATTATTTATTTATTTATTTCTTAGCTAACGCCAATAATATTACATTTTTCATGCCTCAGAAAATTGAACTTAGGATTGTCAAGGGGAAAAAAAAAAAACAAAAAAAATTCAACCAATGAAAATCAGTACGTACACGAATTGTACTTGTTTGGTAACTTCTTAAAACTTATTAGTTTCAATTGTTATAGTGTAAACTTCTCATATGTTATAATGTAAAACAAATATATACTATAATACTATAAAGTTCTTTTATGTTATAATATTTTAGTTTCAATTACATTTTCCAAACACACTCAAAAATTTATTACCATATTCTTTTATACCTATACGTGACTCATCATCACTTACACTTTGCGCATGACCTTCTACCACTTTTACCTAATTTATGGCTTTTGAGTTAAAAAGTTTTCGTGAAACATTAGCATTTTTCTGTTTTCCTTGTCCAATGTATCAGTTTTAGTGTCACCATCATGATTCATGATGAATCTTCCTCTTTCTATGTTAATTTATTTATCAGGGTTATTAACACTAATAATCTCTAAATTTTAAGGTCTTTTTCATTTTACCTCTTGAATTAAAAAATTACCACTTTACCTTTTGAACTTCCAAAGCTTTTTACTTTGCCCTTTAAACTTTAAAAATTATTACCTTATCCCTTGAAGTTTCGAGACTCCTTGTTTCACCTTCTGAACTTTCAAATTTCCATTCAACAATGAGAATATATTGTTAAATTATAGACATAATAATAGATAAAATCCTATGTTTTTCCCTTACAATGACCCATATGGGAATTACGTGAGTTTAATTCTGTCTATTTGAATAGAAAATCAAAAGTTTAAGGGACAACGTGAAGAGCGTTGAATGTTTAAGGGGTAAAGTTAAAAGTTTTGAAAGTTCAAAGGATAAAGTAATGATTTTTAAAGTTTATGAGGCAACATGAGAGATCTTAAAGTTGAGAGACCATTGGTGTTAATAATCCTATTATTAATTAAGTAGAACAAAAATCTTGACTTTTTAAAATATTTGAGACCTAATTTTAATTAATACAACTACTTAATTTGTTCATTTTGGGCCGCTCTGAAGCAAATCATTAGGTACTTTCAAGAGGTATTTACAAGCAGTGCCACCATTTTAAGGTGAACATTGAATCATGTCATTATTAAAACTATTTACACTCAGTGCCACTTTAAATATCATAGGGTAAAAGTTTTTCTTTGTAAACATTAAAATGCCCTAAAAGTGTAAAAGTGTAAAAGTGTATATTTGAAATTCTAATTCTAATATAATAATGTGGTTGTAGTATTTTCTAAACATTATTTTTTAGTGGCATAAATTAATTCAAGTCTTTAATTTATGGCATATAAAGATCCCATTTTTCAACAAAGGATACATGTCCAACGCAAAGATTTGCTCGTTCGAAGGGATTTGAAAATATATTCTCATTCTTATTCTCATTCTTTTTCAACTTCTAAAATTATTCAATTAAATCGGTATCCTCGACTTCCAGGGCAGATTACAAGTATTACGGATAAAGCGACTAATAATTCTCAGAATATACAGTAGATTTTGTAATTAATGGTTGTAGGCTTAGTCTGCTGATACCAAACTGTAACATCATAAAAATGTATCTGTCTAGAGTTTAAATCCACTTGCCCCAAGATAATAGGAATAAGAAAATTTATATTTGCACCCTATGTTTTTTTTAAGACACCTCAAAATATTTAAAATTTTATTTTTTTCATTTTAATATCAAGATCAATAGCCCTTATATACACCCACACTTAAAACTATTTGTTAAAAAGATTTTATTCCTCTTTTTGGGGCTAAGTTTTCATTTCAATTCGATTTGGACTTGAATGATTCCCTAGAAATCAAAAGTTCTCAATGACGTATTCAACAATATACTCAACGTATATTTATGTCTTATTGGTTGCTTTCCAATACTACTTTGTTATATCAATTCGATTATATGATCAATACTAAATGCTGAAAATACATAATTATAAGAAATTGGATTTTTTTTGTCAAAATAATAATAGGAGGACAATCAATAAAACAACAAAAAAAATTGGAGCATATATATATATAATTACATATGCCAAACCAAAAGAAGTATTAATTGTACTTACCCAATTACCTAGTTATAACTAATAACCCACCAGGAAAAGAATTAGGTTGAGGGAAAAAAAAAAAGATATTTGTATAGCGTTCTTTCTCTATAATTAGCTTCCTAGATAATAGAGGGGTTGTTGTCAGAATTTAATTATATTGCTAAGCCAGCTAGATAAATCCAAATGCGAGGAACACATTCATGCTTTCTTGTACAGATCGAATAGTTGTGATGACCTGCACGTTCTGACAATTATTATTATTATTATTATTATTATTATTCCTTTTTTGGGGCTTTAAAGTATAGCTTCAATACGTCAAAGGAACTTTCATATAATTACAAAACTTCTTCCCTGTTTTATTCTTAATTTTGTTTTGCAATTTATGTTTGGTTTTGTTTTCTCTTGTTATTATTAGGCTTTTTATGTTTTATTTTTGTCGTCCTTTTCCTTTTCCTTCTTTTAAATAAAGTTTTTCTTATTAAAAAAACTGTAATAATATTTAGGAACTAGAACGTGAACCTTGTTGTAAATAGAATATAATATCTAGTACTTTATTGTATCCTAACATATGATAACATATGATATATATATATATATATATATATGTCCATTTAAAAAACCAAATCCAATAAACTAAAACATCATTGATCTTAGGGCCCTACTAGAGGGCCATTTCTTATTTTTTAAAAGACAGTCATGGAATGCACATATGCCTCTCATAGGACTTCCACCATTCTATATAAACCCTTTCTTAGTTCCATTTATCTCCCACCCATTTCTATTGCCACTATAATAATTTTCTCATCACTAAAACAAGAATATATATGCATAAATATATATATAGATATATAATTTTTAGCTGATGATCACATTTAAGATGGCAACTTTAAGTCCTAGTTTATTGTTCTTGTTGTGCTTATTATGTTTGCTACTTTGATCTGCAGCACGGTACTACCACAGCGAGGAAGCTTTTTTTTTTATTAATTTTGGTGTGAATGCTGGACGTATAGCAAACACAAACAATACCATACAATGGCTACCTCTTGGCACTTTGTTCTGCGGTTAATTGAGCTCAATATGAACAACTTATAAATTTTCCAACTCTTTAAAACTCTCATCATTTTCTTCCGTGGGCTTGATTTCTTATTATATATATATTTTTTTTTTTCATGTTGCATGTTATATAAGATATCCTGCTGTTTGGCTGAGTAGTTGGAACTATGGTTTCCATCATAAACTCAGTTATAAATAGTATAAAGCTCTCATATGTTACAGTAACAATAAAAAAAAAATTGCTACAGTATAAAACTCTCATATGTTACAGTAAAAGTGGTTCTAACCAACGGTTCCTATCACCCTTTCAAATACCCTGAATAAATACCTGCACTTGTTGTATTCGTAGCAAGTGATATGTAATGTGTACTACTGTGCATTTATAATTTGTTGTGTGTTTTAGCGTGTAATAATTGTTTATTAGTACTTCAACCTCTATGTAATAATTATAGTTAAAGAGGTTCTTTGTGTTGTTAATGAAATATCAAATGATTATTGATGTCTCATAATTGCCCCTTAATGTGAGCCATTAACTTGTTGCGAATTAGAAGTTCTAATTTTACCGAGAACAAAAAATATATGAAAGAAAAATAAATAAGAACACACATAAAATTTATAGTGGCTCAATCTCAATGTATGTTGCTGTAAAATAATTTACTATGATGATGAAAAAGTTTACTACAGAAAAAATTGCACACACTCTAAATTTTTCTCTCTCTTTCTCGCTCTCTCTATTTTTCTCCTTTTTATAGGTTTTCAAGAAAGAGGAAACAAAAAAACCTCAAATTTTGGATTGGGGGCAGAGCCCAAGAGGGGGCTTCCTTCCCCCTTTCAACTCCACGGTGACCTTGTCGTGAAGGTCAATTTATGTGATCTTTTATGTAGGGTAATAATTCATAGGATATAAATTAGTTTCCACACTTCTTAAGTGTGATCTCTTTTATATAGGTTTTTGTGCTAGACGTGCTCTTTTATAGATGTCACACCATAGGAAAGAGAAAGATCCAACAATAATATTGAGATATGGCAGCTTGGAAGGGGCCAAAGACGCTGCTCCGGGCATATTTTTGTGCGGAGGATGGGCAACAGAAGGTTGTCAAACGCCATTAGCTAAATGAAAAAGAAAATAAAAACGATGCATACATAACACACATATACAAAAAAGAAGGACATGCAAGTAACGACAACGTTGACAAAAAAGGCAGACAAAAATGGATTCCTTTCTCCCTTTTTTTTTTTAATTTATCTTTTATAGATCGAATAACCTCTATTAGCATTGGAAAAAGTTAATAATTAATAAAATTACACGTTATATTGTACTCTTAAAAACTTTGTTTATATTACACCTTAAAAAGTTATACCATGTTACTATTTATATAATATATTTAAGTTGTACCACACTAAAACATTTATGGTATATATAAAAACTAAGTTTCAAAAGATGGCATTCATGAAAGTCCCTCGATTAGCGAAAATGTCTTTTATACCCTCATGGCTATCAACTTTGCTAAGACTATTTTTGACCCATATGTCATTAATGTTGTATTCAATACAAATGCGATGTTTAGTATATAGTAGTTGTGGAAGCCAATTCATAATTCAAACGTAGTAAAACAAATGCGACAGTAAGTTGAGAAGTGTTGCCAATAAATAAAGTCAAAGGGAGGAAGACGACGCTGTTAGACTAAAGAGAGGAAATGAAGCTAGAACGAGATTGAAGACATAACCAAAATTTAAAGAAGAACGCGAATTCAGAACTAAGAAAAGTGGGAGGTTAATACGAGGACACGTATAAATAGATCAGATGTCCAATCAAAAGGCAGTTAATAATGAACAATGTAGATTAAAAATCAATTATTTAGACATTTATATCACCTTAACGTTTAAAGAGGTAAAGTCTAATAATTTGTAACACTTTTGTTGGTTAAGAATTAGTAAGAATTTCTTTGACATTTATTCAATTCTTAATTCTAATTAAGTGAAATATTTCGTTGTTTGTCTTTTGAGAGAATTTTGACACAAACACTAGTGCAAAATATATGACGATGGTTAAAATGAAATGTAAGGGATATACAACCACAATTTCATTTAAGGGTGTTAAAAAAATTCGCTAATCCGCCCAAACCATCCCATCCAAACTAAATCGGTGATTTTTGTTTTAATTTTGGACGGTTTAGGTGGTTTTTTACTCAAATATTTTAGGTGGTTTAGTTAGTAGTTTGAATTTTCAAACCGCTCACCCAAACTGTCATATGATATAATTTTTATTTTAAAAATATTTTAATGTAAGAATTTTTGTTATTTTTTATTTTTTTTAATTGGTCGTTACAAGAAGTTCTACCCCATATAAGATGCATCTGTCCATATTCGATAATGATACTTCTCCTAATCACTCATCATCAATATCCAGATAAAGAATCACATTAAAAAACTAGCATATACAACTAAGACTAACTCTTGGAATAGAATCCTATCCTTCCCTCATCCAGCAACCAATGTATTCCCTCTGCACTGGTGCCAGCCTACTTGCCCTGTCGTAATTGTCATGTCATCTCTCTCCACCATTGACCCCTCACCATAGTGTCAATTTAAGGATATTAATAAGAGGAGAGGTTTATTAACACCTTTGGAAAGCTTTAATTAAAATTTAAAATTTAATTGTGTTGTCATGGTATTTAGTTTATTTTTAAATTTTTAGTTTAGTTATTGATAAACTTTGAGTTGTATTACTATGACTTTTTAGTTTGATTTTATTTTGTATTAAAACTTTTAAGTGTAAGCTTTTAGACATTTTATAATTTTAATTAAAAATTAAAAAATAATTTTAAATACAAATCACTTAAACTAAACAACCCAAACTGTTTATGAATGATTTAATTTGGTTTGGTTTAAAAAAAAAAATAAACCATCTAAAAATAAAGTTTATTTTTGGTTTACTCGATAGTTTAGGGAGAAAAAAAAAAAAAAGGAACACTTTTAGCTTCATTAGTTGTGTGACACGTTCGACGAGGAAAATTTTTGGTAAAATCGTTATTACATGTGTAACGGTTCAACAATGGTTTTCTCAAAAACTGCCATCTTTTGAAAAACTAATGAAAAAATCAGCCGAAAATAGTTTCCCTGCTCAAGCAATACAAATTTAAAAACATCCTATTACAATTTTTTTAAGAAACCTGTCATTTTTCATTAACGTAAAAAGGAAAAAAAAAGTCCACTCAAAAGTTAAAGCTCTGGAATAAGAGTCTACTGAAAATCATTATAAAAAGAGCAACCCTGATCACATTTTCCATTGGTCAAAACGACGTGGGATATATGTATTCATGCATTTTTGCGACTACATAAAGATCAGAGGCCTTCTTTTCCACATACAGTTGGGAATTTGAAATTGCATTAACTCAGTTTTGACGCGGTTTATACTTTTGTAGATAAAACGACAACATAAAATTGTGAGCTTCTCAACCGTGCATGCTCTCCAATCTTAATTATTAGCCTTCAAAATTTCACTCTATAAATTCCGTCTCTCATTGCGCTCATCATCACTACCCAAGTCATCTTTTAATTAGCTATATATATATATATATATATATATATATAACAGTCTTGCTAAAGATGACATCTAGGGTTCTTCTTCTAGTGCTAGTTTGTGCTTTTATTTGCACCAATAACGCAAGGAGGCTAGTGAATGCAAAAGGGTTCGATTGAGGACAAGAAAACGTTGTTTCGCCCTCGATTCGGCGGGGGTGGTGGCCTAGGTGGTGGAGGCAGTAGCGGTGGCGGTTTTGGAGGTGGTGGAGGGCTAGGCGGTGGCGGCGACGCTAGTGCTGGTGGTGGATTTGGTGGTGGAGCTGGAGGTGGAGCTGGTGGTGGGCTCGGGGGTGGTGGTGGGGGAGGATTTGGCGGCGGAGGCAGGGGAGGATTTGGCGGTGGAGCTGGTGGAGGCTTTGGAGGTGGAGCTGCATTTGGAGGAGGTGCCGGTGGACTTGGTGATGGAGCTGGTGGAGGGTTTGGAGGAGGAGCAGGTGCTGGAGGTGGACTTGGAGGTGAATTCCCTTGAAGAGAATTTAATGAGCTTGAGATGATCTCCATGCATTTCCAAAAGAATAATAAGGACAAAAAAAAAACCGTCCATGTTGTTCAAGTTTTTGTTCATGTGTCCTAGTACTCTTGTTTTCTATTGTGTTCAGAAATGTTTTTCTATTGTGTAAAGGCATAAGGACATTGTTCCTAGCCCTTTTACCCTAAATTAAAGTGTAATTGGACGGATTGTCAACGAAGAAATATTATTTACACTCTTCTCCACTTATATTCCCATTGAGAACAGTGTTAGACAGTGACAGAAGCCAAAAATACTTTTGGTGAAAATACGATTAAAAAATTAATAATTGAAAGGAAAAATTTTTAATTTTCTTATAATATGAGGACACAATTGAAATCACAACTAAAATTTTACACAAATTAAAAGTAAAAATTGAAGTTTTAAAATGTGATGAGGAAATGTTGGCCCCTCACATATATATGTCCCTTAATACCAACTATAATTTTAATCTTTGATGCAAATTTGAGTTGGTACAAAAGTTACAAAGAGACAAAAAGTTTTTCAGAATAAGAAGAACAATTTCATGCAGAAATACGGAATAAGAACCAAGTGAAGCGAACAAGTAAAAGAACGCCCTGGATAATATTGGCCCCTCCCGGACTAGGACCCTTATTTTTTTGTTACTTTTTCAGACTGTCGTACAGTAGAAACAGTTGTTGTTTAGCCGTCGGATTAATTTTTGAATAATTTGATAAAAATTTTATCACATAACATAAACTCGTAGACTATACCGATAAACAGTAATCCAATGGCTAAAACAAGAATCCGGTAAAGAAAAATAATAATTCCTTTTGTATGAGTTCTCTACTTTTTCTGGTTTAGCAATTGCCAAGAAGAATTGGTCAAAAAAGATGCTGACTGGGAGGCTGGAACAAAAAAAGAAGCTGCACCAGTATAGGGAAAATGTTGGTAAAGGTCATAGACATCATCCCTTATGTAAGCAATTCAAATTATTGGAAATCATGTCAAATGCGAAAGTTGAAATATTCTAAAAGGATCCTCATTTCATAAGTCTTACTTCTAGGTTGATTGATCAAACACAGAGTTCAAAATTTTTCTAGCACAAAACTTCATAATTTTAATGGTCGGTAACTACAAAAGATAAAACATATAGTACATTTTGGGGAAGACAATTACATTCCCGTAGTATTTTGCTGCGTTGAGAGAAAAATTTAATACCATTATTGCCCGCATCAAGAAGCTTTACCAGCAATGAAATGATTAGATTCTGACTTCTATGCCTTTGACCAACAAATGCTCTTTCACAGACTGAATAGGCACCTGTGAAACACATTGTTGAGGAGATTAGAAAGCTTTATACATAATACCAGAACAGAAAATACAGCATTGAGTAATTTTCAAAATTGCTATAATACTACCTCCTTCCGATGGAAAATGCCGGCAGCAAGGCCGGCAGACGCATTTGTTTTGTTAAACACCTCTGAAAAGTGTTCAACGGCACCGGCACCACTGCTAGCAATCACAGGGATGCTCACAGCATCTGATATTAACTTTATTAAATCTATATCAAATCCATTTCCTTGCCCTGAAAAAGATTAGATACAACTGTAAGAACCAAAAATAGACAAATAAATTATTGAAACCGTTGGCAAGTTCTACAAAGCTGAAACATTCAGGCTAATCTCTACTCAATTCTCAAATAATAACTGTAATAGTCATTTGATAGTTGAAACCCATAACAGAAATGTATGAAGGATAAAAGAAAGTCATTTTCACCATCACAATCAATGCAGTTTAGCAGTATTTCTCCAGCTCCAAGCTCCTCCACAGCTTTTGCAAGCTCATAAGCTCCAATTGGTCGACCTTCTCGCCCACCACTGACCTTAAGAACAAAACATAAGAGTTTAAGACCCATTGAGGGAAACTTGAAAAAACTGTCAATTTTGATCGGCAGCAAAATAATTCAAAGATACTCATGATGTGTGATACATGTACAAAGATTTAAACGAACAATTTGCTCAGGTAGAGAAGGCAAAGAACACTTACTGTACACTGGTACCATGCAAATTCTTCACCATTTGGACCTGAAATCAAATGTTGAAAAACTGATTTAAAAGTGAACCAGCAAAAGCTAAACATTAAGTACATTCTAAAACTGTAAACCACTGCCTTTTCCTTCTAAATTTCCTACACGACTCTCTTTCTCAGTCTCTCATCGGTACCTAACCAGGAAAAAAATAGTATCTGAGTGCATCTAAGACTTTTATTTAGTCCATTTACCTGGGTTCGTCACTCTTACCGTCTTGAACTCCACATCATTGGGATCTTTCACATACACTCTGCGAGGATCAATACTCACAACCACTGCCTGCGGTATTACGTAAATCAAAAATATTTAAGAGACAAAAAAGGAGGATACAGAAACCTGAGCTCAGTTAAGGCTCATGTAACAAATTGATAAAGTACTGCGAGGAGTTGAGCCAAACTAAAATTCCACGTTCAACTACAGGTGCATGACACAGTTTAAGCACGAGAAAACGTTTTATGTATCCAATACATTCTTTTTGTGCCTTCCAATTCATGGCTTAAGGAGCATGGACTCAAACGTATGTTTATTGGAAAGTATATCATACCTGATTTCCATAAACTTTAGATATCTGCTCTAAACTGGTCTTTCCAGTTTTTACCTAAAAAGGTAACAATATCAGAAGGGATAAAGACGTACTGAAGTCCAAACATTGACAGACAGATATAAAAAATAGCGTAAGAATTTTTCGCTTACTCCAGTTCTTAAGTACTCTTCTGCAGCGTAAACTGCATCACTTCCTATGGAAATCTTATCAGCTCCAGATCTGAAATATTCTGAAGCAACTTCCAAGCTAGAATAGTGCCTGTAAGAAAGAGCAATTGATATCATATTTGTTTGTGCAAGTTTTAAGTAAGAATTTGCATTCCAAAAGATAACATATATACTGAAAATATGGGATACATGAATAAAGACATCAAATACTGAGCTGAAAGATGGTAACTCATGAGCTTACCTCCCATTTATGTCTGTAAAATCTCTAATTCCTCCTCCAACTGTTAATGGGACAAAAACATTTTCTGACGTGTATCTCAATACCTACGTATATTGCAACAGAGATTTATGAAGAGGGAAAAAACAAAGAAAACAATAATTAGCATGTAATGTTGGATGTGAAGTTGCAAAGCTTTCTGCTTTCATGATCTAACATAAAGAGATTCATGTCAACAAAGTTAAAAGTGATACCTGCAACATTGGCAAGTCACCCAATGGGAAGTCGCGGAAACCAGTAATATTCAGGAAAGTAACCTGCAATATAGAACTATCATGTAAAGCACACCTTCATGAATAGATGCAAACAATGAAGAATGTCTGAAACTTGAAAAATATACCTCATCAGCACCATCTTTGTAATATTGTCCAGCAAGCTCAACTGGCTTGCCCAGGTTTCTCACCTACACCCAAAGTGGACCAACTACTGTATCAAAATTGGCGAATGACAATACGAAGATTCAAATAGGCTAATGATTCCAAAGAATTTCTCACTTATTACTGTTCAGTTTTAAATGGAAAAATCACATTCTAAAAGCTATAGAAACCACATAGAGACGGCTGAGAATTACTAGATTACCTCATTCTCTTTTGTATGCTCCCTCACATCATATTGGTCTCCTTTGGTGACCACAAGATCTCCTTTGTCATTTGTCCTTACATCCAGACAAGCAATTACCTATAGAAAAGTAATATAATAGGTTAGATAATTAGCAATCAATAACTTAACGGATAAAAAATACACAATGGATACAATATGTGCCTAACAAACACAAATTAATAAAAGAATCTGAGCAAAGAAAAGTCATGACATGTTTCAACAAATATTACCCTTTTTGCAAGTTTTGAAGCCTTTCCTCCAGTAAACTTCTGTCTTCGCATTAACATCCTAGATTGTTAGATGATCGAATAAAGAAGTCAAGATATGAAAAGCATGCACTTTAGAGAACAGAGACTACCTTTGTCATGGGTGATTTTGGTTTCAAAAAGCGTCTTAATACAGAAAGACCAACGTCTGAAACAAAATTTCAAGGCATTTGATATCAGCAATTGAAAAAAAAAAAAAAAAAAAAACAAAAACAAAGCCACTGTCATGGGTGATTTTGGTTTCAACAATCGTCTTAATACAGAAAGACCATTGTCTGAAACAAAATTAAGGCATTTGATATCAGCAATTAAAAAACGAAAAAATAAAAAACAAAAATGAAGATAAAAACGAAAACAAAAGCAAAAACAAAAACAAAGGCAAAAGCAACAACAAAAACTAAACTAGACTAAACTAAACTACAAAAAAGAACACTTTGCCATCCTTTCCCATCTACAAGAACATTTGTTTTCCCTTCTTAATCCAGGACTTCACAAAAATCTTAAAATTTTGGAACTACTACATTGAAACAATAACTTAAAAACTAAGAGAAAATAAAAATCTTACCTCCACTCTTTTCTGGGTGGAACTGTACTGCGTGAACATTTCCTCTCCTCACAGATGCTATGAAATTGTCACCATAGTTGCAGGTAGATGAAATCCAATCCTTGTTTTTATCTGACTAACAAAACATGTAAATTCGTCTCAATCCTGGAACAAGAAAAACAGATTCTTTTTTTTGTTATTCACTCAAAAAATAAAAAACAAGGGAAAGAAGCATACGGGAATGGCTCTGTAAGAGTGAACAAAATAGACGTGGTGGTCTCCAACATCATCCAATATTTCAGAGTCTTTCCTGATCTGCAAAGCATTCCATCCAATATGGGGAACTCTAAAACCGTTTGATGAATTGAAGCGTTGAACCACACCCGGTATCAAGCCAAGACCATTTACTGTGAGACTTTACAACTTTTAGTTGATGTTCAAAGAAATATGCATATGTTGAAATACAAGGAAAGAAAATATCAATCTTGATGGCATCTCCACCAATTAAAGTCTTGTCATACAGCCTTCTCTTCTATAAGTATAAGCCAATAAAATAGTTGAAAAAAAAAAAACAAAGAAAAGTAGAATAAAAAATAACACCTAAAAGTACATTCATGGATTCATAAACAAAAAAAGTTAAAAGAACTAAAGGATACCAAAGCACTGACCTGGTCCATTCTCTTCACTGGACTCGAAAAGTAGCTGAAGTCCAAGGCAAATGCCTAGGAATGGCCGATCTTTCTCAATATAAGCACAGAGTGCTTCAGCCATACTACAAATAGTTACCAACTAAAATATCACATTCTTGTTCTGCTAAACAAGCACTTGATTCAATTGTAATAAAATTAAACAAATAGTAGAAAACACTTGCCCATTCTTGGTCAGCACATCCATGGCTGCAGCAAATGCCCCCACCCCAGGAAATATCAATCGATTTGCGTTCAATATGTCCTTTGGAGTTTGAACCTACATTTTAAGCAAAAAATCAAATCATTAAGAAATAATAATAAAAACTTCCTCTCCTACTAATTTATTAGATGAAATAAAAGGAATATACAGGTCAATAAGTTTGAAGAGCAACACTGATACATAAACAAAAATTCATAGTAAGACAACAAACAATACATAAATTATTTTGCCAGAACTTGCCTTATTTATTTTTTTTACTTTTTTCCAAGGAAATATGCACTTCCTGAAAGCCACTTTTTGGCTTCCCGAATCCAAAGATTCTTCCTCAAAACGCTCTTTTGAAGAGACTTCAAAACTTGAAAAAAAAAAAAACTATAAACTTCATTCTACTATGTTACTGACCATTAAACTTAAAATAATTTTAACCCATTAAGCTTTTGTTAAAATGTGACTCTAAACACTGACTAAAACAAAAGTAAAAGCTCTCCCAAGCTGATTTGTTAACCCATTGAGCTTCTTCTTCTTTCTTTTTCATTCACGTGTAAATGTTGTTGAAATTAGTTAAATTAAAAGATTAAAGATTACTTCTTTTTTTTTGTTTCTCAGAGATCGTAGCTGAGTACGAGTATGATTATGATTGATGGAGATTATAATATGAAAATTTAAAAAACCTTAGAAATTCAGATACAAAATCGAAAAAGGAGAAGAGAAAGATTACATCTTTGATGTCGAGGCCTAGGTAGCGAATTGCATTCCTGACACTACGGACATTGCCAGCGCCATAGTCAAGCAGAGTCACAACTGAATTTCAAAGAAAGAAAAGATAAAATAGAAAAATGTTTTGAAAGAAAATTCAAGAACCGAGAACCATTGAGAGAGAGAGAGACAGAGAGGAGAAAGAGAGTACCGGAATCGCCATTAGAGGAGGCGCGGACGGAGAAATTCCTGTTGGATTTGAGGTGGAGGTGATTTCTTCTGAGATTAGAGTGGAGGAATAGGAGAGAACGGGGAGATGAGGAACGGAATGCGAGCGATTGAGAGGAAGAAAGGGAAAATGGCGGCGCCTCCATGGCTGGAGCCTCTGGTTCTTCTTCTCCCTAGTTTGCGTTGCCCTCTCTGCAGATGCTCGCAAAAGAAATATGTTTTTTGGGTCGTTTTTCTTTTTTTTTTTTGTTTTGGGTACGACAAGGCCTGCCTTAGCCGTGTACCAAAGTGGGACTTTCACGTGCGCATAAACTCCCTAAAAAAAATAAATATTCAATACAAACGACAACAACTTGGACAGCTTGAACACATTTCTCAAACACCCATCTTACGGTTAGGTATGGTTGATTTAATTTTTTAACAGTTTGATTTATAATCGAATATAATTTTATGTCATATACTATAAATTATTAAAATGAATAATTTTATATTAAATTGTTAAAAAGTTAATCTAATAGTTTCAATAATAGTGTTTATTAATTGAGCCCATAGAAGCTTCTAAGAAGATAAAAATAAAATAAAAGTAATTATTGTACCCTTTTAGTTTTTTTTTCCATAACTAATTTTTTTCATTATTTTAAAAATCTACAAAATTATTCAAAAGAAGGAGAAAAAGATAAGATACTAGTAAACCGGATTTTTAAATATATTTTAAGAAAATTTATGAAAAATATTAAAAAAAATAAGAAAATATACATATATTGACTTTTTTAAGGAAATTTTATCTTTTGTTTGCTTTTTAAATGTTTAAATATTCATTACAGACTATTTAGTTGTATCTTTATCTTTTTGTTTTGGTCCAAAAATGTATGAAAGATGAAATTAAAATAACATTTTGTAGTTTCAAAAATACACAAATAAATTTGGAAAGTTAAAAGTATAAAGTATACTTATGTGATTAATGCTTGAAAGAGGGGAGGGAGAGAAGTTGACGCATGATTTTGAGCGTTCAGCTTACATCAAAGTCATATTAGATTAAAAAAAAATGACAAATTAGCAATTTTCTTTTAGTGATTCGATTTCCTATCGACTTGGTGTCTTGCCCTAGAATAAAATTGTGCAAATTAGAAATACCATTGAGTGACAAAAAAAAAAAAAAAAAATAGCGTCACCTATAGGCTGTAGCTTTAGGCTTTTATCGTTGAACTTGATGTCGTTTCTTAATTGTTGTACTTCTGATGTTGATGTCTTTAAAATCGGGAAGAAAAAAGTGCACTGTATTTTTAGTTTATTGTTCGATTTAAGTTGTCGATCGACGATGGTTTTTAATAGTCTTGTCGTTTCTGGAACCATGTCGTTTGAGTTTGTTGTTATTTAATCCATTCTTTTGTCGTTTTGTGAATTGTTTTCGTTTTCTGGATAATACTTCTTTTGGCTGTTTGATCTTTGTTGTCCTAATCAGATTATTAGATGGAATGCTTTTTTTTTTTTTTAATCCTTGTTCTTTTCCTATTGTTGTCTTTATTAAGATGATGTAGCTTCTGGCTAATGTCCCTTTTTGTTTTTCCTTACCTACTGTTGTTTTCTTTTTGTTTTAGAACGTATAGGGCGTTTAGTTGTATTTGTTTGAACCAATTGATTAAAATACCGTAGCATATGAAAACTTTATATTATAGCTTATTTATTTGTTTATTTATTTATTATACAATATAAAAGCTTTAAGTATAACAATAAAAAATTTTAGTTGAAACTGACAATCCTAATCAACCTTATAATATTTCGTAACACATGAAGTGTTATTGTAGTTTTCCTTTTATGTTAATTATCATCTTCTATGATGTCGTTTGGTGTCAGATCTTTTTAGCCTGCTTGTTAGTTTTCATCCATACGATGCAGCTATGTGATGTTATCACCCATTCTAGTGATTCGATTTATTAAGGTGTTGTCGTTCAATATTGTCGTCGTTTCTTTTTTATTGTCATTTTTCATCTTGATATCGTCTTCGCGAAGGTATTTTCTTGTCATGTCAGTGTAGATTTGCCATTTTTTTATATATTGATTCGTATTTTATATATGTAAAAATGCCGTTTTAAAATCTTCATAATCCGAGTCAATGTCGTTTGACTTGGTGTTGTTTTGCGTTTACTGGCGTTTTTCATATGGGTCTTTTGATTTTACTGTAGTTTTAGGTTTCTTGTCGTATTTTATCTTCATCTCACTAATCTGGTATTGTCGTTCATTTTGACAAATAATATGGTTTGTGAAAAGGATATCGTTGTTTCTCATGCTTTTGTTTGGCATTGGTGTTGTTTTACGGCTCTTGTCGTGTTCTATCTTGATGTTATTATAATTGTCTCCCAAACAATGGTCGTTTCCATGATGTTGTCGTTTTGTAGGGTTATAATGCTTTTTTTTTCAATTTTGTTGTCGTTTTTAATTTGTTTGTTTTCTTTTCGTTACTTATCGTCATTTCTTATTCATTGTAGATTTGGTATAACGTCGTTTGATTACTTTATCGCTGACGTATAATGATATTGATACCTTTTTTGCCGCTGCTGTAGCGTATTTTTATTATATATTGTAATATATTTTAACTTTATTCTGTAAGATATTGTAAGATAGGGAGTTTTACATTATTTGAATTAGAATTAAGTTTCCCAAACACTCTAATCGTTTCCCCAGCCGCTCTTCTCCTGATCCTCTCATCCTGCTTTGCCTCAAACCTCTCCAATTTGCCCAGAAGCCGCCACCTCCTCCTCTTATCTTGGAGTCTGTTGCACATGCAAGCCTGATTTAAAAAATAAAATAAATATAAATATTAAAAAATAGGGCAAGAAATGTATCAAATCATTTATTAAAAAAATGTTCCTCAGTTCATGCAACGACCATAGTGCTGCAAAAATAATGGTAATTACAGTAATTATTATCATTTAATTATTACAATCATTTATTATTATTATTGTTATTGTTTTTGTTGTGTTTATTAAGGATTATTATTATTTTTATTATAATTATTATTCTTATTACTATTATGTTTTTCATTTTTGAGCTAGATCCATAGAAAGCCAACCAAACAGTTGTTGCCTTTTTGAGGGTCAAAAACTCAGAAAAGTGGCTAAAAACTAGAAGTGTTTTTCTGATATTATCAAGCTCTATATAAAGAACATTATAAACCAAACTTGCAGGTTATCCAACTTCATATCTCAAAGTCTTGTTCACTTTTATTCTATTTTGTGCCTTCTATTTTTCAATATGACATTATTCTTTAACTTGCCCACAAGTTAATTACAAAAAGTTTTGAGGGCCTTAGAAGCAAGCTCCCAATACCCTTAAGCCTAGCCATTACAATTGTACCATAAGCATTCTACATTCAAGTCAAAACCTCTTCAACATCTTAAAATCCTTGTTATTCATTTTAGCAAAAATCATTTAAATCTATTCAAGAGTTTTTTTTTTTTTTTTTTTCTGTGAGGATGATTCATTTATTTTTCCCAGTTGTATTGGCTCAAATGGCATTGATTATGACCCTTATGTTTAAGACCCCTCTAAGAAAATTGGTGATTCTTGCTTTGGACCGATTGAAGCAAGGGAGAGGACCATTAATCATGAAGAGTATTGGCGGAACAATGCTTGTGGTGTTTATCTCAACCTTATATGTTGTCACAAATATTCATAAACGTTCAGTTGATGCAGGTGTTGTTAATCCAACTGATGAAGTTCTAATGGCACAACGTCTTCTGGAGGCTGCTTTTATGGGTAAATCCATTAAAAAAAATGAACTAATCAAAATCATACTTCCTAATTTCATGCGGCTTTCGATTTTTTTTTTTTTAACTTTGAATACTTATATGGAGAATTATGTGCTAAAGTATGAAGGATTCTATCAATATATAGAATATGACAGTCAAGATTTGTCATCTCATTTTTCTGCCCTGTAGTTGTCTCCTCAATTGAATTTTCACACCTCATTTAATTGTTGAAGTGTTTTTAGATTCAAGTCATGTCATCAGGCTGTTAAATTTAAATGACACGATAAATAAATAGCGCACAGACAACCAACGAGATTAAAAACTTAGGACAACATATCCAGATTCTAGGTTTGAACCTTCAACTCATGTTAGACTAAACGAAGTAGGACAGTTAGATAGAACTTGACTAGCGCAATAAAATCGTCCCATTCATTTGTTGTCACTTGTCAGTTTTATTTATGTTAAATTATAAAAATGAACCAAAATTGAAAAATAATTCATACCCTTCTGTCCTTGAGCTAAGGCCACTTGTTTATACCTCTGGAAATGGTTCATTGATACCATTAAGAGAGATAGCCACATGACATTGCGGTACATAATTGTATTGAAAACACATTGTTGGTTCTTTGCTTGCCTAAGAAAGCTTTATTTTCATGGGGTCACGCTGGCAAAATTTTAGTTTCATGGGGTCACGCTAGCAAAGCTTGTAAATGATCTACAAAACGTTCATTATTGTGTTCATTATTGTTTTTTTTAGAATTCTGCCCCTTTTAAGTTAATATACAAAAGCAGAAAGTGAGACCGTAAATGTTTAAAATCTTTGTTCAACGCCACAAGAGGGACGATTTTCTAAATTTCTCCAAGTTAGTTGTAGCAATTCAAATGGCTTTTAAATAATTAGATGCTTATTTTGGCGATATGACAAAATTTTGTATCATTCCCATTAGTGAATTTCTTAAAACTTGAAATTTAGAATCTTAATATTGGGATGATCTTTTCATGCAGGGTTTTCCTTGTTCCTTGCACTGATGATTGATAGACTGCATTACTATATCAGAGAGCTAAGTTTACTAAGAAGAACCTTGGAAGCAGCAAAGAAATTTGATGATATTGATTAGAACTTGTAAGACAGAATAGCTTAGAAAATGAAGTCCAAAACAAGGCAAGATAATAGTAGATGCTTCAGATGATCTAATTAAGTTGTCCTTAACTAGATGTTAACTGTATTGTTAGGTATGAATGTATTGATGATCTGCGAGTCATAAAAAAATTGTGGCTTTCCAACTCATGGGTGTCAGTAGAGTGAGACCACACTATATTACCTTGTATTACTATAAAGTGTCATGTAGATAAGAGGAATAATTGGTCCATGATCAAGTCAGTCAACTTAGCCAGCAATGAGACGGTGCACCGATAAAGATGTTTTTCTTTCTTTTTGTAAAATATATCTAGATTTGATACTCGGTAAACCCAATCAAAGGTATTGTTGCATTATTGTGTAGCATTAGACTCACGATGATATTAATGAAACTGAGTCAATCCTTCGAGTAAAATTGAGTTAAATTCTGTCCCGGCGAATCCCAAAATTTCTTCTATAGATGATAGGAAAGGGGGTAGAATAACACCAACAATCCCAATCCCAAAGCAAGATTTTTTTTTTTTTTTAAAAAGGAAGGTCAGTAAACTTTCTCACCATAGGGGCAAAACAAAATTAATTAAGACCCAATGGGATCTATAATTGCTAATCATATAACAATAAGGGGTTTGGTAAAGGGGAGGGTGGACCAAATTAGAGAATAAAAAAATGTACCAAACTTATCTACTAGGAAAAGTATACTGAACCCATCAATAATATTTAAAAATTCAGCTTTTCTTGCCCCTTAATGAAATGCAATTACGGTCAATAAAAGCATCCTTCTGTTTTGTGTAATGGCCAATTATACTCTAGTCTTTATTATCCTTCCAACTAGGAGAGAAGGGAAAATCTTAATCCGGTTGATATTACTTGAACCGTTGATTAATTAAGTTGGCTTTTCGTTTATTCCATTTATTCCTTTTAGGATTCCTTTTGAGCTGCCTCTTACCAAATGGAAAAGACAAGAGAAAAGGCTTTAATACAAGTGGATTGAGAGTGTAAAACAAGTTGAGGATTAATCCTTAGCAAATTCATTATCCATTTAGAAAAAGATATTTGAGTAGAAAGGAATTGTCTATCAAAGTTTAGTTATGGCTCTTTTATTGAAAAGATGTAAGGAGGGACGATTAGCTGTAGATACTCTCTGGTGTTTGATTGAACCATTGGTATATACGAGACGTAGAAAATGAGATTTAAACTCTTCTCAAGGCATCTTTGCTCCATGAACCCGGTAGCTTGAATGGAAGCAAGCGGTCAAAGAATTCAAGAAATAAAAGAAAGCAGGATCAGGATTGTAATTTTTCTACATTTCGAGGTGTAATGACAAACAAAGAAGCTCGACTAGAAGAAATCGATTACGTCAATTCAGTAGCTTGAAAAATAGTTTGACCGTTTTCCTTTAAACTTAAATATGAGATCTCCCATATATCAAACCACTTCAAAATAAGCGCAATATCATCAAAATATCACCTTGGTGGTAAGGTTCGTTATGGTTTGATGGTTCAAAAGAAAATTTAAATTGTAAACTTGTTTCAAAGCTATTGTTTTCATTTTGGTGGTAGCACCACAAAAAATAAAATTTTGCACACTTTTATTAAAGAAAAATTTACCAAAAGCATTACGAACTGCAAATTAAAGAACCATACAAAAGATGAAGGAAAAATGGATAAAGCAAGTGATTTGGGGTCTGTGATGACCCAATTTGGACCCCCAATGAGTTTGAGCCATTTTATTTTTATTTATTTATTTGAAATAAATATCTTACTAAATAACATTGTATTATTTAATATTCTAACAAAATACTTCCCAAAAAAATGTTCTAACTAAATAAAAGAAATCTCATATTTACTAGAACTCCTAATTGAGCGAGAGTTACATAACTATTGGAGACTTCTTAAATTAAGACCATTATAGAGGATATGTTACTTCTACATCCTGTCTATCAGTTTTCCTAATGCTTAATCATAGGGTGTCATGGGTCTCTTGCTGCATATTGTGAATTTATACAAATCTACTATTTGACACTTAGAGTGTGTTTGAAAATGTAGTTAGAACTGTAAGTTAAAACCGAAAACACTGTAAGAGAAAACACTAAAAAGAAATTGAAAGCAATGATTTAAAAAAAATAAAAACTCGTCATATACATTTGTAAAATACTCATGTTATTTCGAAATTTAGAATAAAATCTTGTTTAACAAAGTTGATTCTAACTAACTTTTGAGTTGTAACAGTATAAGGCTCTCACATGCTACAGTATAAAAAAATTACATGCTGCAGTGTTTACAGTTTTTACCACCATACTAAATACCATATATTTTTAAAATACTTTTTAATAATATAATATTTTATTTTAATGTTCTTCTATAATATTGGTATAAGTTTTTCGTCTGACTAATTTTTCTAACTCCGACCAACGTTGGAACCCTCACCAGTATATGTTGGATTTCATCTTATAGGGATAGAGCGATGAGACAACCCAACACCAAACGTTATACGCTTTTGGCCGAAAGTATGCTTAGCTGAATGGGCTAAATTCTTTATTCAATGGATAATATAAAATTGAGACGTGCCAAATTAATGTTTACCATGCTTTCTTCACCACTCGTCACGCTTGAATGTCGGGCATTGAATTGAATCCACTAGTAGTTGTAAAAGGACATGGTGAATCTGAAACCATTGATAGTGATATGATAATGTCTATGAATGGTTTCTTTTCTTATTCAATCATATCCTAGGTCAGCAGAAATACTAGGCCACTTGGGTTTTGACGGCCACACTTCCATGTCCCCTATAGGCCCTCTGAATTGGAGCGTGGCCAACTTGCGCAATTGGATTTGAGAGAGGAAAACTTCGTCCAAGAATCTCCATCAATAGTGCATGTTTTAAAATCACGAGATCCGATTAAAACTATTATTTTTTCTATGTATAACGGGTAAAAGACATATTATAAGTAGTATTTTTTTCAGTTTGCACTATAAAAACGACCTAGAAAGAGAAGGATAAAAACAAAAAAAACAAAAAAGAAGAAGAAAAGAAGAAAAATCCACGTTGACGCGGTAGAAATTGACCCACAAAATGGAAGTCTTCTGGGTTGGATGGTTTAAGTGGTGCCAATCTTGCCAAGGGAGACTGACCCATATATTGACCCTCTCCAAGTCATGGTCTTTTATTATTTTAAAAATAAATAAATAGATTAATAAATGAATGTTCTTTCACAGCTCACACCAGCGAAGAAAAATCATTATCCACTACTCATTTGTCACTTTTGGCAACAAAATTGATGAGTATGATGGAAAAATGTAAAGTGGAGTGAAAAAAAAAAAGGCAAAAAAAACAAAAGTATAAATTAGAACAAAGATTTACATAAAAATTAGAACAAAAACTCTCATTTTCTGCCTTGCACTTAAAGTATTTACATACGACATCATTTTCTAGACTCTCAAATGCTATTACAGTGCCTCTCTTTCTGCTAACATTAACATTGCTTGTGGTAGCATTTACAATATTTTCAAACATTGAGCTCTCAAGCCCCACTACCTCACGAACACCTAAAAACGACATCTCTAACCCAAATACGACAGAATTTTCATCCGCCGAAATTACATTTACATCGTCATTGTCACAAAGCTCTTCACTTTCCTCCTTGTCATGGCTTCTAACAGTGATCCAATCTTCGTCCCAAATCCAATTGGATTCACATCCAATCAACCTCTCAATTCTTGAAGCTGCAGAATGATTCAAAGAAGAAACTTCTTCATGATCAGATGAACTTTCCATGACTTCAAAGGAGTCCCAAACACTTGGATCAATCACACTTTTTGGAGAAAAAGAAGTATAAGAAGAAGAAGCAAATTTCAAGTCCTCAAAAAAAGGATGTTTTAAGAGCTCTTTAGCAGTCATCCTCTCCTTAGGATCTCTCCTCAAGCATATCTCCAAAAAGTCCTTACCCTTTGGAGATAACCATCTCGGAGACTCCGGGGACTCGCCGGAGAATCCGATACGGTAAAGAGCCGAAATGGGGTCATGAACATCCGGCCAAGGATTTTTTCCCGTAGCCATTTCAATGACCGTACAACCAAGAGCCCAAATATCTGATTCAAACCCTTGTTCTTGGCCAAGGACTACTTCTGGTGACATGAACATTGGTGTACCGGAAAACACCAACTTGCAAGAATCTCCGATTTTCGTGGCCTTTTCGGAGAATTTAGCACAACCCAGATCAGAAATTTTAGCATTCTTTTCCCCCATCAAGATGTTACTGCTCTTGATATCACAATGGACAACCCCACTTGCATGGAGATACTCCAAGCCTTGTAGGATATCCCACGTGTATCTTCTGATCATGGCCTCTTCTAGCCGCCCTCCGTGCCTCCGAATCTCATCGTGAAGAGTGCCGCGAGGGACGTACTCCATGAAGAGGTTGTAGTAAAGCTGGCTGTTTTCCCTTGTGATGTCAAACCCCATGTACTTGACTAGGTAAGGAGAGTTTAGCTTGGAAAGAATTGATTGCTCTGTTTGGAGGAAGTTCGAGCGGGAAACCTCGGTCGACTTGACGGCAAAGAGCTCGCCAGAGGGGGCGACGGTGGCGAGGGAGACAGTGGCGGTTGAGCCACGGCCGATCACGGCTTCTCTGGTCCACTCCATGGGGGTTTGGAGAGCAAGAAAATGAAAGAAATATTGAAGGGCCAAAAAGAGGGGGAGAAAAAAAAAAGTACTCTGTTTCCTCTTGGGCTTTGATGCCTTAACTCTTGAATTACAAATCATGTATTTATATGCCAACTTTTTTATACAAATATTTTAATTCAATTTTCCAATTGCATGAAAGTATATGGGAAAGGACAAATTTGTTGACCTTCCCACTTGCCTTTACCAAAGCCTTTTGTGTGCAAATTGGGAAACTCATTAAAATATATATATATATATGGAAGTGAGTAGTTGATTTGGTTGACTCTCGGTTAAAGTCAATTGAGGCGTTGAATGAGTTCGCTAGTTTCTTTTTTTTAATTTGAAAAAAAAAACAGAAGAATGGGGATAAGTTCAAAGCTTCTTTAGAGAAATAAGAAAATAGAATTAGAACGAGAATTACCTCTTGAGGTATTCTTAATGCATCTTTATTGCTTCATAAGTACGTCAGCAAAAGAGCCGCAGCCATTAGCAGAATATAGGCCATGCAGGAAGGAAGTCCAGAAGCAGTTAATTATCATATTTAATTCACTAACTCGTTTTAGATTAAAATACAATTTAAGTAGGGCTTCTCTGAAAAAAAAAATGTAAATTAGTGGGCAAGGCACATATATGTTGTATGCATACATACATACATACATATATATATATATATATATCTATATATTCTATGCGGCAGATACACAAAAGTATTGGTGGTTTCCCCACTTGGGGAATAAGCCATTTAACTTATACTCAAAGCCATTTAACTAAAACAGGCCAAAGGTAAAGGAATAGTAGAGGAAAAATTAATGGGAAAACATGTATATAGTGAACTGTAAAAGGAATAATAAAAGTGATTAAAGGGTACTCAAGGAAAGAAAGCTCTTATGGATGTTTCATTTCAAACCCTCCAAAGAATTTTCAAAAGGGTGATGAAAAAGGAAAAGGAAACAAAACACATGAACTTCCAGATGTTGTGGCACATGTTGAGGAGTTGAAATTAAAGTAGATCCACTAGTTGTGGCTTGTTATGGGGAATGTGGAATACATGTAATGAGAGTCTCATTTCCAACTACCAAAGTTGTGCACCACACAAGCCCATTAAGGGTTGTGGCAACTGGCAATGGCGCTCACAATTCACAAAGGGGTACTGCCTAGCTGGTCATTTGAGTTGGAATAAGGGAAATTCTAGAGTTCGAAGTGACAAAAATTGAAAGGAAAAATATAGAAAGGCCAAAAAAAAAGGGAAGAAATCTACGGGATGGTATATTAAGCACTATGATTTTTAAACTGTTCGACCTGTGTCAAATTATATCACTTTTATATATTTTTATTTTGATGTGATTTGACCAGATCTAATATTAAAAACATACACTAACAAAATAGGAGATCCTATTGCAGAAGGATCCACGGAAAATATTGTCTGACAAGATCCAAAAAATGTTCTAAAAAGATCCATGGAAGGGTATATTAAGGATTATGTTTTTAAAACCGTTAGATCCATTTCAAATTCTATTACCGTTAGATCCATTTCAAATTTTATTATTTTTTATATTTCTTTAATTTTGATGTGGTTTGAAACATGCATTAGTAAGATAGAAGCTTCTTTGGAAGAAAGATTCAAAAAAATAAATTGTCAGAGAAAAATTAGTAGGGTAAGAAAAAGAACATTATTAATAGATAAAATTTTGAATTGTCAAATTTTTGTTAATTTTGATGTGATATGTCAGTTTAAAACCCTACCACAAAATTGTCCGTTGTCCTAATAAGTTGGTCTCAACAAATCCCAAAAGAAGGAATGAAGAGAAGTGGGTGAAACACACTCATTGACCTCCAATTCCGCATCTAATAAAAGTTTGTCGTTCACATATGTATCTAGAAAATGTTTAAACTAAGTTCATTCAAAAAAAAAAAAAGTTTGAACTAAGAAATTAAAAATATCTTATGGGGATACGAACCACTTGTTTGGCATAGTGAAGGGAACTACGATTCCCACCACAAACTTAGTTATGAACAGTATAAAACTCTCACATGCTACAGTGACAATAAAAAAAATTATTACAGTGTAAACCTTTTACATGCTACAATAAAAATGGTTCAAACCAACGGTTCTCACCACCTTTCAAACACCACCGAAGAATGAATCCCTCACAAGTGCCTCCATTTCTGGCAAAATTGAAGCCGGTGAGAGAGCATGTGAAAAAGGGAACAAAAAAACATTGTAGTATTGAGAAGGGTGAAAACGACAAAAGAATGAACTGAAAAAAAAAAAAAAAAGGAAGCAAAATAACACAAGATTGAACAAAGCAAAAATCTTTTATTGTCTATTTCATTTTGAAATTCTACTATTACATCACATGAAATCATAAAACTTCTCTCACTAACAAAAGTACTACCAATTACTTCAATAGAATGACCAAACGACAATTCCTCATCAAACGACAATTCTTCATCAAACTCTTCTGCATGAATTGGTTCTTCTGTACTATTGCTTCTAATAGTGAACCAATTTTCTTCATCACAACTCCAATTGGGTAAATTTGGAAAAGACGAAAATGTGATTCTGATCAACATTTTGATCCTTTCTTCAGCTGAATTCAAAGAAGAAGAAGAAGAAGAAGCTTCAAATTCTTGATCCCACAAATCCTTATCCAATACACTATTTGGAGAACTCATTTTAGCCTTTACTTGTTGCTCGGATCTCAATTCAAACACTTGAAGAAAAGGGTGCTCAAGAAGTTCCTTAACTCTCCATCTCTCTCTCCAATCCCTCTTCAAGCACTTGCTCAAAAAGTCCTTGCATTTCTCCGAAAACCACCTCGGAAACTCCGGCGTTATGTCAGAATATCCGATCCGGTAAAGTGCCAATACCGGATCGTTCATCTCCGGCCAAGGCCCTCGGCCAGTTGCCATCTCGATGATGGTGCATCCAAGAGCCCATATGTCAGCCTCAAACCCCTGCTTTTCTCCGCGGGCAACCTCTGGCGCCATGAAAGCCGGCGTGCCGGAGAATTTCGAAACCCCGGATTCTTCGCTGCATTCGACTTCTCCCATCGATTTAGCGCAGCCCAAATCAGCAATCTTGACACCCGCTTCACCGATCAGGATATTCTGGCTCTTGATATCGCAATGTGCTAATCCATTTTCATGAACGTGATCCAATCCTTGTAGAATTTGTTGAGCATAGATCTTGATCAGAGACTCGTCTAGTCTCCCTCCCCGGCTTCTGATCACGTCGAAAAGCGTGCCGTTCGGGACGTACTCCATGTGGAGATTGTACATTGGAACATTATTTTCTATAGTGATATCAAAGCCCAAGTACTTGACTATGCTAGGAGAGCTTAGTTTGGAGAGAAAAGACTGCTCTTTTCGCAAGAAATCAGAGCGAGAAAGCTCGGTGGACTTGACGGCGAATAGCTCACCGGAACGGGCATCGGTGGCGAGATGGACGGTGGCTGTGGCGCCACGGCCAATGGCGGGGCCCCTAGTCCACTCCATTGAACAGAAAATAGAGAATTGTGAAGCAGGAAAAAAAAAAAGACAGAGGAAAAACAGAGCAAAACAGAGTATGTTTTGGGGGGTTTAGTTTTGGTAAAGAGAAGTTTGGTCGTTTGTGCAATTTTAAAGACCAAAAAACTTGAGGTGGGTTACGGGGTTTAAAAAGAAGTGGCATAAGAATGAGAGGATTTAAGCTGGAGCATTGTGGGTTTTTCTTTTTTTAATTTTCTTTTCTTGTAATACTCTGCTTTTGTTTTCCCACAATTGAAGGTTCGTTGAATATGGTTGAGACACTTGGCGAGAGGAGAGGAGATTTGAGTATTTGACAGGTCTGGCCGTCTAGGAGCCGCAATTTCTTATCCTGAGATTAAAGCCAACCCACATGGCGACACGTGAATGCTCGTGCCTGTATTGCGGTGGTGAAAATTTAAAAGAAAGGGAAAAAAGAGATGTCATTTGGACATAATTTAAATGGCACTTGAGAATCTCATGTCAACAGTATAGCTTCAACTATTAAATATAAAATTTTTATATATCATAATATAAAGTTTTTATGCATTATTATAAATTGGTTTTAACTTTTTGTTTTAATTCTTTTATCAAACATATTCTTAATTTTATATGTATTTTTTGATGAAGACACATATAGATGAGATTACGTTTTTGACAGTTGAATATGATAAAAATCATATTTTTTATACAATTTAACGGTTAATAATACGTTTGATATGTTAGTTCAAAACTAAACAACAACATAAAGCTGTTATATATGGTGTAAATGAATATATATATATATATAGTATAAAGTTTTCACATATTATAATGTCTGAAACGAAAGTTTAGATTTAAACTAATGTTTCAAACACCCTATAAAATATAAGATAATTCTAATAAATAGCTTCTAACAATTGCATCATATTAAAATCGCATTGCTAAAAAAAATAATTTAATAAAATAGAATAAACATTTAACACTTCAAAGTTTTATCTTGTCACTCGGTATTTTTCACATCGTACAATAGAAGTCATCCAAGGTCCTTTCTTTAAAGGTTTTCTTAGAAGCTCTCAATCAAGCCATGCTATTTTGGATAGACTTCCAACACTTTTATTTTATTTTCAACGCGGTTTTTTCTGAATACTTAATTCTCGTTAGAACATTTAATAGGACAATTGTGTTCACACTTGGAATTTCAAAATAGAACATGAAAAGGTTTTGTACCATTTCTTGCATGGTTTTGTCAATCTTTGTAATAAAGTTATAAATAAATGCATTAATTGGTCCCTTGAAGAAATAAGAAATCTTGTTCACGAATTTGATACTAAAATATTGACATCTTCAAGGGCCTCTAGAAAACTCGAGATCAAAACTTTCACATTATTCTTTGTTTTTTTCAATGTGAAATTGGGCATCTTTCTTTTGGTATTGAATGTTTGATTAGACACATAAACGCGTTAGCGTGGCAAACTAAATTCCTGAAAATGTTCATAAATCATAAACACCACATATATATATATATATATATATATATTGTTTTTGCCTTTTCATGAAAGGAATCTAAGGAGGTGTGTGTAAGGCTGAGTAAATCCAACTGTCTCTCATGTCAACAAAAAAAAAAAGTTTGTTCTCGATTCATAATGGACGGCGGTATTGTTGTTGAGATTCATACCAATCTTTTCATGTGTCGGTAATGATTCCAAACATTACGATCGCAAAGTGTGCAAAGAATTTCTCATACCTTTGGTAATAGTAGAGTCAATGTGAGAAAATACTTGATAAAAAATAGCTTATAGGGTACTTGATAAAAAAAAAATATAGCTTATAAGGTGTTTGACGAACTCATCAGTTTCAACTCAAATAATATAAAGCTCATACATGCTACAGTGTAAAGCAAAAATATGCTGTAGTATAAAACTATCACATTCTACAGTATTTTTAGTTCTAACTCTCAATTCTACCTCACTTTTCAAATACTGTTAATTATAATTGTCTAAATTGATTTAACTATCATTTAATGCTTAAATTTTGACCACGGTTGAACCCAAAAACAGTTGGTCATGCTGCAGTTCCATTGTTTAATGATTAGTAATTGCAAAGGTAGGAAAAAGAATAAAAAGGCAGTTAAGATCTGTTGTTGTCCTATTTTTTTGTCTCATTGGTTGTCATACCAATATAATTCTATCAACTTATTCAATGATTTAAGTATTTTAAGCATTTAGTATTTGTTATATAACTAAATTCTTAAATTTAAATAATACTGCGAAATAGTATTAAGGAGACAATCAACAAAAATGAAAATTTAGAACACAAAAGAACTCTAAATCCAAACACTTCTCTGTGACTTGCTTTTCTCTTAGCCAATTACAAAAAAGGTGTGACTTTGCTTGCAATTAACAGGAATCAAAATTCCCTTGAAATAGGGACTTTATTAGGAAAACCAAAGGATTCAAAGAAAAGGGTAGGTTTGATAAAATGCTGATTCATTATGTCGGTGATCATATGGCTCTTTTTTGTTTTCTCTGTGACTGCTTCACCAAAGAGGCCAAAGCATTTAACAGCCCTTTCCTTTACAGCTATTTGGCACACTCACCTCTAACTTCTCCTTTTTTAACTTTTTCACTTTTTTCATTATTGGATTTGTTCTGCCAAAAGGGGACCAACCGCCCAACATAAGTTGGAGCTTGTTTCTAAGCTCTCTGCCAATTTGAATGGCAGCTCAACTGTGAATGCCAAAATGATCAAAGGCAACAAATCCCATCTCTCATACTTCTTCTACACCAAGTCAACCATAGCTTGTTACGGTAGGGTATAAATTAAATGTGTTTGAGAAACTAATTGAAACTGAGAATTTTAGTTTCAAAAACTACAACATGTAAAGCTTTACATTGTATTAACTTTTTGCTTTTTACGCTAAAAGCTTTACTCAATAGTTATTTGGAAGTAATTGGTTCCACCGAGCATCCAAACATACAGTTAGTTTAGTGTATGTTTTTTATTGTTAAACATCACATCAAAACGAAAAATATGCAAAATTAACAGAACTGTATACAAAACTTATTACGGTTCAAAACAAATTCCTGTCACTATAGTATTTTTTTGGACATTTATCTTTTTATACCTTATATTTTAGGTTTATTCAAAAACTATACTTTTAATTTTTGATATCATCGAATGGACACCTTCAAATTAGATTTAATATATGAATTTATACCTTACCTCAGTTTAACCTTTAAAATAATCAAATTATCTTCAAATAAACAAGAAAAAAAACTAAAACTTTTAAAAAATAAGAAAAAAAAACAAAAATATACAAAAAAAAATCCATTTTGAGGGTATTATAGACATTTTTGAGGTCAAAACCCTTGGTTGAAGTTTTTCTTAAGTTGTTTAACCTTTCATATTTTATTATTTGAGGGTATTTTGGATAGTTTTTGAATTAAAATTGAATGTTGACCCAAAAAGATATAAATTTATGTATTAAATCTAATTTGAATATAGATTAAAAATCAAAAGTATAGTGTTTGAATAAACCTAAAACATAAGGTATAAAAAGATAAGGTAAGTCTTGAATCTATACTGAATCAATCCGATATATGTAACTTTTTTAATCAAAAATATAACTTTGTTCATACTTCATGTAACTCTCAATTTCTTAAAATGTAACTTTCAATGTTATATTTTTTGGACTTAATAAATATTATATGCGAACAAATTGAAATTTACATAAACTACAGACAAAGTTACGTTTTCAAACAAACAAAGATACAAGAGCTGGACTAGTCTAGTGTTGAATTTGAGACCAATTCTAAAAAGATAAATAAACCCTTTTCCTCTTTACTTTACCGTAAAAATATCATAATTAAACAGCCAAAAAGTTGTTTTTATATGGGAAATCTCGAAATTTAAACCAAATTGATGTCTAGGCGTGTTAACTCGGCTCTGAATCAACAGTTACAAGGTATAATGAAAGGAGGCTGTGAGAGAAGAAGGAAGAAGTATTTTGCGGTGGTCATATGGCAAGCAATTGCGGTCTTCTTTTCACGTTGGAAAAAAAAAAAGTACGGTTGACTTTGTTAAAAACCGTGGTACTTTTTGCTGAATCTCAACGACGGTCTTGAAGTACAATTGAAGTCTTTTTACATAAATGAAATCGAAGATGGCCAAATTTTTACTTCATGGAAAAGGCCAAAGGGAATGAAAATTTAGTGCCCTTCTTGTTCATATATTTGAATGAAAAGTTTTAAAAATTTAAATTTTTATAAGAAAATATTATAAAAAATGATACGAGCTTACGAATCAAACGGTCTTAATCAAACCATAATACAACCCGTTAATTTTAAACTGTTAAAGGTAAATCAATATGACCTTTAAGTTTTTTTTTTTTTTTTTACCTCAAATCTCACATAATAACTAACAACTCAAATTTTAACAAAAGATCAATTTAACCATCATCCAACGCTTAAAAAATTAAATTATTATTATTACTATTATTAACAAGTCATCAAAAATTAAAACTGACGAAGAAATAAAACGTGGTGAAATGAAATACTCTTAAACGAGTTACTCAACTTTAACTTGAATAAGAAAGAATTACTCTACTTTGAAGAGCTGAACATGGAGGTTAAAACGTGATGAAATGAAATACCACGAATTACTCTACTTTGAAGACTTGAACATGGAGGATCCCTGATTCTTTTCTTTTGTTTCAATTTTTTTATATACTTCTTGCTCATAATCTTAAACATTCCAAATTTGGCTCTCTACCCCAAAAAAAAAAAAAAAAAAAAAAAAAAAAACCTACTTTTATTTCACTGTTGAGTTGCCTAGGTTATGGACCCTATCATTAAGGGTGGAGGGAGGAACTACACTGTAGTAGAGGATAGGGAACAGTTCTACGTGAAAATTTTTCCTTCTAGTTTATAGCTTGAAATCTGATAAAAATTATAACCTGCCCCTCCTCAAGTTCCTAAAATTCTCAATTTCCCCACCTCATAATATTTGAAATCTTTTACTCAAAAGTTGAATTAAATATAAAATCCAATGAAATTTCAAGCATATGCCCCAACCTCCATCTTATTTTTCTGGCTCCGCCTGTATCGTCCATTTTTAATTTTCATTATTCAAGAATCCGACACCCACCTCAATTCAAAGAGGAAAAACAATCCCCATAAACTAGGGTATCTTGATGTGAAACCCTAAACTATCTAAAACAAACGAGCTAGTCCAAAAGACAAGGATCCACATATAAATGCAAACATGTAATACAATAACCAAAGCAAAACGGAAAACCCAACGCACTTCTGATAATATCTGTAATCTGTTACAAGTATTTACACAGCTATTATACACGGCTCCCTTCAAGTAAGAGGCACCCATGTTTACGGTCTTAAACGGTAGCAACAGAGAAACAGAAACAGAGTTTGAAAGCATTGGGTTAACATATAAGGAAAACCGAATGCACTTCTGATAATATCCATAATCTGTTACGAGTATTTACACAACTATTACACATGGCTCACTTCAAGTAAGAGGCTCCCATGTTTACGGTCTTAAACGGTAGCAACAGAGAAACAGAAAGAGAGTTTGAAAGCAGGGGTTAACATATTTACGTGGCTTCTGCAAATCCGACCCTCATGTTCCCGTAGTCGAACACGGTGTGGTAAGGACCCATGAACACGTCCCCAAGGATCCTGTAAAACAATTTAAGAAAATAATCAGGACCACTAAGCTGCACGGAAATATAAGAATTTAAAGCTAGCAACGATCTTGTTACTAAGATGATGAGTTGAAGACCGTGCACCGAGAACCAGACTGACTTATGCGATCAATAGGACCAGCCAAGCCAAGACCATGATTTATAACCAAGATGAAAATAACACGCAAAACAGTGAGAGAAGTTGAGATATTCGATGATACCAGAGAGGTCCACGAGGAGGTGGCACATCAAAAGCTGTAAAGCCACTAATGCACTGAGCTGCATCTCCCTCGCCGACTTTGAGGACATACTGTTTCCAATCAACCGAAGACGACATATATTAGTAGATAACACATGTATCACAAACACCCAAAGGACAGTAATCCACTGCCATTTTCGTAATGCAATTATCACAACTATTAAATAGATGTTAATATTAGAGGGCAATAAAGAATTTGAAAAGCATAAAATAATACCTGCTCAGGGGTGAGTTCAAATTTCTTTCCACCAATGGTAAATGAAACTTTGGGCAAGGAAGACAAACTGCCACAATCAACTACTGATTCTCCCATTGGGCTAGGCAGCCGCTCACAAAGCTGTACATACAATTCATAGCACGAGGGCAAAAACCCATTAACAACTAATAAATGGGAAAAAAATATATGGGGAAAAGCAACAAACAGAAGTGTTATTTTACCTGATTCACATAGTTAAGAATTTGCTCCCGTGTTTGATTCTGCTTAATCTGGTTTTGCATCCATACAATCGCCATCTCACAAGCAGAGCACATTCCATCACGCAAATCACCGGATGCCTTGCCAACATTCTCATCCACAACACTCTTAATTCCCATGCTGACCAATCCAAAAGAGAGAAAATAAACGAACATAAGAATCATTAGACTACAAATCTTTAGTCTAAGTTAACACATAAAGAAATGGAAATTAAATAACAATACAATTCATGGTAGGTAGAACTGAATGAATGGAGCCGAGTCTAACCTCACACCGCGAGTCCCATCAAAAGAACATAAACCCATTTGAGAGCAGATCTTTTTGGGTTGGTCCTGCCAAAATAACATCAGTAGTGTCAATAGGTGAGAAACACTATATTAACTCTTGCATACTCTTGCATGTTATGGAGTTAACAGATACCTTCGCTAGAAGGCTGTCGAGTATGGTTTGCCCATATTGTTCAACTATGGCCTTGCATTCTTGACTTACAACTCCAGAAGCTCCAATGGCATGATTCAGTTCCGTAACTATAGTCTGTACACAGATTAATATATAGTCGATTAAAAATGAAAAATACCAAAGTTGGAACATGAAAGCCAGTTGAAGCTCTCTTTAAACCATCAAAGATAGATCTCGTTCATGGCGCAATGCATCTCTCCAAGAAACTAAGAAACATGTTAGCATACAAATGCCAGTTAAAATTTAATAAAAAAAATGAAACTTTCTCAACCTAATAAAACAAAAAGTACTGAACCCAATATAGTAGAGTAGACCCTAGGTTGTAACGTTGAAAAGCTGCACACACACAAACGAAATTACAATAAAATACCAACAAGAAAAAAAAGGAAATCCAAGTACATAAAGGAAGAAAAAGGATTTCCTTATAGGCAAATAATGTGTCAAGGGTAGCCCACGCATGCTTTGGATCAAAACATGACCATATACAAGCAAAAAATTAAACATGAAATGAGAAGAAGATGCACACCGTTGGCCCAGCCAACAAAGAGGTTCCAGAATCAGCAATTGCAGAGCAGCCGCTCCCACAAAATCCTGAAGTATGTTTGCTTATATTAGAATGGGTATATATGAATTTCATATATAGACTCAAACACAATTCTGAAACTCACTAAGTAACAAAAAGAAAAACAACTTTAAAATCTAATGTGGCTCACCAGTTGATATACCATCGATCAAAACATCACCCATTTCAAACTGCCAACGAAAAAGAGAGAAATTCAGGTTAGAAGGTAAGTTTATACTTGAATAAAACATGCGCAATAAAATTTTGCAGGACCAACCTGCCAATAGCCTTTCTGTGTAACGGGAACATAAGTGTGTTCACCCTTGAAATGGTTTGGATCAACTCCACCAAAAACAATTTCACCCCCTTCTTCTTCATCAGCATTGCGGTTAAACCAGAATGAGAAAACTGGTTCATTAACAAGACATTGATTGACCATGTTGTACCTGCATCACTAAGAAGTTACTAATAGTGGAAGTAAATTTTCTTAAATTACAATCCAAATTATTGGAGACAACAGTTGACATAGTCACAACAGCACAAGTGGTCATGACTAAAAACAAAGGATAAAACAGTATACCACACAGGTACAGCATTTCCAACTGAAATCTCTTGAAAACCCAGGCCAAGTACTCCATCAAACTTGGCTACCAAAAATGTGATGCTGGGTTCTCTTGTAGCCTCAATAAATTCCTGGAACAAATTACCTTTCTTAGAAAGGGAACCACAATTGAAGACAGTAATGGATGTACCCATGTGGAACCTCAGATTAATTACCTGATCTTTGACTACGAGATCACCAACTCTCACATGGTCCTCACTGAAGAAACCAGAGATAGCCCCAGTTCCATAGCGGATCTCGGCAGATTTACCTACATCACAGGGGAAACGATTATAGCATCTGTCATCCACAACATATTCACTCTATAGTCATGCATTTAAAAAGGGACGTAATAAAATATATCAACACATACAGACATCATAAAATGCTCAATCAAAGCTACATGGTTTTTTCACATCAAACATGGAAAGAAAACACATTTCAACAAATAACCGCCTAAAACATGAATAGATAACCCCATGAATTTAAGACAGACTAGATTGTGAGGAGCTAACCATTCCTCTTGTAGGTACTTGAACTGCGTGATTTGTACTTTGAATGGAAATAGCAAGCCAGCTGCAATAAGATGCAAGATTGTAACTTGACATGACAACAGTACTTTCAAGCCCTAACTACCACATCAAATAGAAAACAACAAGCCAAAGCAAAGAAACTCACCGAGAAATAGCACTTAGCAGAAGGCACCCACAAATTAGAACTACCAGTGTCAAAAATCACCGTAAACTTCTGAGGTGGGGAACCAATACCAATCTCACCATAGTACTGAGCATCCAAGTAGTTCTTGAGTCCAACTATATCAATGTCCTCTGGATCTCCTGAGTTCCCACGGAGTCGATATTTGCGAATAGATGCCTTGAAAGCTTCTTCTTCCTTGGACTCAATCTGGGCAGCAACCCGGTTGTTCTGGTCAAACTTCCTCTTTTTGAGTCCAATTCTCACCAACCCATCATTGGAAGCAGAAAACACCAAAGGAAACAGAAGAAGGCACAGGAAAAGAGTTGCAGCCACTGACTTGGTTTGAGTTCCCATATTTTAAACTGCAAAGTAGAAATGCTCCAAAGTCAGAAACAGCCACACAACCAGCTTAAATCAGAAAACTAAAACAAATAATATTTATAAAACAAAGCCCAAAAAAAAAAAATCCCACTACTTGAGATGGGTAACCGGGCAAGCTTACTAGTCTTTATCCAATAAGTAAGCCTAAAAGTCAACGCATTTATTTATGCTCCCTAGTGTCAGGCTTATAAAAAGCAGATATCTGTGCAAGTAAAAGACCTCACTGATAAAATAATCAAGAGCATCAATAAAATTAATCACAATCAAAGTTTTGCATAGAAGACTAATTACAATCGAAGTTTCAACTTTCAAGGGATAAACTAAATCAAAGCTTGCCTCAAAATCCACAGCACAAAACAAAATAACCAATTTCTTCAGAAATCCAAACAAGCAAACGCCATGAAACTCAAGCTCTTCACACATATTCGTATCTCAGAAAGTAATCACAAAAAACCAAAATTTGAAAAAAAAAAAAAACAAAAACAAAACAAACACGCAAAACCGAAACGCGAGGACACGCTAAGATCACGATTTTTTCTCTCTCAAAGTTTCTCAGCAACAAAACAAAAACGAAAAAAAAAAAAACCTAAAAATTAACATCTAATAACAAAATACCTTCCAATCACCAAAAAAAAAAACCGAGAACTTTCTTCCGATCCATCGAAGAAATTAACTAAGAAATTGAAAAAGCAAAAATCATGAAATCGAAGAAGAAAACGAGAATGATCGAAAATATCTTACCTTTTTTCTTTTCTCCACTGAGAGTAGTTTACGAGCGAAAATGCACGAAAATGGGAAATATTTAAAGAAATCGTCAGGGCTGAGGAAAAGAGGAGAGCGAAAGAGACGCTCCGCTCTCTGCAGTGTGTTTTTTACCGAAAAGCAAACAAGTTTCGATCTGTGACGAACACTTGTACAAACTCACGGGAGTGATAAAAAGCAGGAGGATTGGTATGACAAATTATTCTTTTTCTTTTTCGAGAGGAGAGTCAAAAGGTGTTGGGAGTTGGTTGTCTGCGGGAGGGACCGTCGGTTGAGCAAAGGTCCTCCCGGGTTCGGAAGAATGGGCTGGGTCAGGGAGGTACATGGACCAGATCCGCCAGTCCTGGAACTTCTATAGATTTTGAGACCATAATGCAAAAAATTTCACAAAGCACGTAGAAAGATACTTCTAGTTACAGAGGAAACGTTAGACATAAGTAATCTTGAGAGTGAGAATAAAAATTTATAAAATTTTCATGTTTGATATAAGAATTATAATTTTTAAATTTTAGGTAAATTTAATCTCATAAAATTTACTTTATCTTATTTTGGAAGAATTTAAATTCCATCCAACAATGTGATATTCATATTTTCAAGAATTTTAAAACTATGAGAATCACACATTTTCTTCCATTTTCTTCTATGATTATGATAAATAAATAATATAAAATAATATAAAAACTATTAAATATTTATAATATTATCAGAACTTAATATTATTATTTAATGTCATATTAAGATAAAATAATAATATATTGTAAATAATTATATTTTTGTTATTATTCATATTCATATTCATATCTATATATTATATATTATTTATCATAAAAAATATATTATATTATATATATAATATTTTAGCATAGTTATATTATTATTAAAATAATAATTTGATAATAAAGATAATAATAACATTAACAATAAGAATAAAATATATATAATATATTACATATACAATATTTAAGTAATATATTATTATTAATTAATACTAATATATAATATATATAAATACTATAATATAAAATAAAATAAAAATAATTTGGTACTATTAATATAAAATAATAATTTAATGATAAATATATTAATAATATTAACAATAATAATAATAATAATGTAATAGTATAATATCAATAAGAATAGTATAATAGTAACATTCATGACAATATAAATGTTAAATTATTTTAAGACTATAATAATAATAAATATAAAATACAATTAATTATATATAATATTTTTTACAATAATATTTTTATTTAAAGTTAATATTAATATAAATAATAACATATTATTGAAAATTATATTTTTATTATTGTTTATATTCATATCAATATATTATATATCATATACAATATTTTAATATTAATATATTGTTAAATACTAATTCTATGATTATTATAAATTAATATTTTTATATAATATAATTATAAATATTATATTAATATAAAATAATTATTATTTAATAATAATGATAATGATAACATGAACAATAGTAACAATTTAATAGTATAAAATCAATATGAATGGTATTATTAATATTCATAGTACTATTAATGTTAAATTATATATAATAGTATTTTATTATTCATATTCAAATTGTTATGATTATTCAATATTAGTACTAACATATTATATTGATACATTTAATGTTAATACTATAATTTATTTTTGTTAATTATATGAGATTCTTATTATAACCAAACACAGTAATATATTATTAATAGGAATCTAATTGAAGATTCCTATATACAACCAAACATGATAATATTAATTTCCTATGAATCATATTGCCTACTATCACTATCCCGGGAATATAATTCCTACTGATTACTGTAAACCAAATGCCCCTATATGAATTGGCATAAATTCAGCCTATTTATTTTCATGTTATGCTTTTAACTTATTTATAACCTAAAGGATAAACGTGCAGTCCAAACTCAATCTCATATCATATTTATATTGTGTCATCGGCCATGTCCCATGTCGAAATTGATTTATCGATAGCATACATAAGTGGCTGATGAATTTTCACCCCTCAAAACTTTGAAATTTTTTTTTTTTTTAGTTAGGAGGACTTTTTTTTTTTTAGATTTTATCATGGTTAATCATTCATATACTAATTATCCATGATTAATACATTGGTCCATCATTGATGGATTGATAAAATTGACTAACATTAGTTAGTCATAGACTGATGTTGATTCATTAGTGATAAATCAATTCGTGGTATTTAGCAACTTTAGTTGGAACTTATAGTCCTAACTATAAATAATATAAAACTCTCACATATTAGAGTGTAAATCAAAAATAAGCTACAATGTAAAGCTCTTACAAGTTATAGTATTTAAATTAGTAATAATTGCAAATTAGTATGCCGCTAATTAACTATTTATGAAATAACCATTTATCTAATTTAAAAAAATTATCCTAAAATAAGGTTTAAAAGCAGTTATTTTGTAACGCCCTCTTATGGGCATCACAAAAGACGCTGCTTTTACTGTTTAAACTTAACAATTACTGATAAAAAGTTTGAAATAATCAACAATACTCAAAGAAATATTCTAGGAACACTTGCATAATTTTTTTTTATAAAATTACTTATCGGATTTAACTTTTCCTCCTTAGTTTCCCGATAGAACACCTAAGGAATTCGGCTAACCGACTACCTGCAGAAAACTTAGTTTACAAAAACAAATATTTAACAAATACAAACTCACACATATAATGTAAGCACTCTCAACTTTTAATCAAACGACTAATTAAAACTAATTATGAAAAAAGAAACAATATAGCGTATTCTTTAATAAATAACCTAAGAAACTAAAAATCTAAAATATAAATTACATTCAATAAAACATAAGTTCAAAAAAAATATCACAAATAAAACTAAGTCTCAAATAAATAAAAATACAGACAATAATATATTAAATTTTATTTAAGTTTAAATTCTTCTCATGACATAACTCCATTTCTAATTAAACACTCCTTGCACACATGCCTATCCTTGTCCTCTATCTTAGTGAACCTACAGCTTATCTCTATCTGCAACATAATATAACTAAGTACGTATAAGCTTAGCAAGTACACATTTCTATCTCACAATATAAAACATTTCATAAAAATCATTATATAATATCATAATCATTATCATAGTAGTGCACTAGGCACGGGTTTATATAAAACATATCTTTTCATTTAGAATTCTATAATAAAACATCACTCATTTCATCTTTAGGGGCACAAGCGTTATACCATAAATATAAACATAGTTGTATGAGAGGAGTGAGGTAGCTAATCCTAAACCAAACGTACAAGTCCACCTAACAGGACAAATATAAACATAGAGTATGTAACATTTAATTAAGTGATACATATATGAATATATATACCTTTAACATGCCTCGTCATGATAACATCCATTAAACTTTCTTCTTGTTGCAGCAAGAGTTTTTATGAGAAGACAATATATAAAAACAAACTTAAAAATTATTATAAAACATATTTTCAAAATTTTTTTGTAAACTTTTATTATGTTGTAGGTAAGAATATACTCACTTAACTTGCTTGCTTACTAAACCTTAAATTGGGTGACATTATCACGGTTCTCAATGTGCTCGTCTTTTGGCGTATTCATGTAAATCATTCATACAACACATGAAATTAATATTCATCTTCATGTTTTCATTTATTATCATATTACATCATTATATATCATTTTTAACAAAACAAAGTATCTTTGAGTCATAAACATGCACTTAAACTCAAAAAACATAAAGTCATAAAACTTGACCTTTAATCACTTAGAAAAATTAATATCAACTTAAAAGCGTGAATAAAGTGTAAGAATTATTCTATAACATTGCCAGCATATATGAATATCACTCAAATTTTCTTCTCTTGAAAATATTAATCCAAAGCACCTTTTTCCAATTTTCAAAACATTCAAGTAAATCTACTAACAATAAAAATCAACTGACTTTCAAGGATTCATAACCCTATATCTTTCAATTCACATTCAATTAGAGTTTAAAAATTTACAGGAATAAAGTGAACACATATATAAAATGCTAGATTTTTCTTTGGCCATAAAAATTTCATTTGTTAATTAAAATAAATCATAAAATTAATACTACAAAATTTGCCAGCAAAGCCTGGGTAGTAAGCAGTCCTAATTAAAAATTATGTATTAAATTATTTAAGACATAAAACAATTTATAAAAATTACTACATATAATAGACACATAAAATCATAACATATCCAAAATTTAGCCTTAAATATATTTGGAGTAATTCAAAACATACATTCTAATTCAGAGTTAATATCACTAGACATGCTAAACAACGAACATGTTTTATTCAAACATTTTTATAAAATCAAATATTTACAATATACTTCTGAAATTTTTATGTGACATGCTTAGCATATAAATATAAGTTAAAAAATAATAAATTATACAAAACACATTTAAAAATATGATTTCTTATCTCATGAATTACATAGAGCATATCAGGCAGATATTTACAACCATTAAGTATTTAGTAATCAACGAATTTTATCTTAAAACATAATAAGGATATAAAGCTAAAAATGTACAAATATTTAGTTAACATATCAACAATGACTTATAGTTTTTTATAGAATCAAAAGATGCCTGTTGCCACATAAATGGGCTTTATAAAACATAAATACAAATCTGTCAACAAATAAAATTTTATCAGCGGTATTTGATTGAAAGGTCATAACCCTAAAAATACTTTGAACAAAAATTTATAAAAAATCCCAAACATTCTTAACATATTTATACACATCATATTTAAAAATTGCTGTAAAATAAAATCATTTGCTTTTAAAACATTACCAGTAACCTTACCGACAAACAGAAAACCCTAAAATTCTATAATCACAATCCAATGACAAAACCTTATTTTCATGAAATTTCATGATTAATACTTTCAACCATAAAATGGCATTGTTATAATGCAAGTAATAAACCAAATAATTAAAGTTTTCATATAAACATACATGCATACATATTCACAACATAAAAGAAAATTTTTCTAACAAAGTTTGTCACAAAACAATATATATCAATTATAAAAATTTAAAACCATGAAAACCTTTAAACCATACCTTAAATTATTATGTTTTCTTCAACAAATACAAAGACGTGGACACAAAATCTCCAAAAAGAATTCCTTCTACTTTAACTTGAAAGAAGATAAAAGTAATGAATTCTTGGCTTTGAGGATTAGAAAGATGATGGAAGCTTTCTTGGAGAGATTTTTTAGAGGGGTAGGGGAGAAATTTTTCTTTGGCTAGAAATTAATAAAATGAAGACTTTGGTTGCTTAAAGGTATATTTATAGGTTTATGAGAGCGAAGAAATTAGATGAGCATAGAAAACCCTAATCCTAATCTAATTAGGCTTCTCTTTTTTAAAAATGAGTGTAATTCTAGTGTAATTAGGTTTCTTCTTTTTTTTTTTTTTAATGAATGCAATCCTATTCTAATTTCGTTTTCTTTTTTTCTTTCTATATGTTTATCTTAATATAATATAATATAATATAATGTAATATAATTATAATATAAATGTTATAGGGTTAATATTATCAACGTTTATGTATAATCTAATCTAATGTAATTTAATTGTAATACATAATTATTTATATATAATAACAATATTTACTTCTACCCTAAAAAAATTAATTTACACATTATTCTTTTAGACACTTTATATTATCTAGTTTCTTAATACCATAATAAAAAATGATACACATGTAATTATTATGACATCATAAATGTTATAAAAATAAGAAAATATGCAATAAAATTTATGTAATCATCAAGAATATAACTCTAGGGCATACATAATTTTAGATCATTATAAAGATTATAAATTCAAAGCAAGTTAAAACTCTTAAAAGAACAATAAATACTTTATGCTTATTATTATTTTTTGACATGAACATCCCAAACATATCAATCCCTTGTGACCGTCACCTGTGACATTATTAAACAAAAGTTAATTTACTTAACATAAATAACAATAACACTAAAAATATCATATTATAACATTAAATTAGCATAAGTATCCATAAAAGAAAATGACATTCGTTACATATTTACTTTAAATGCCCTAGACATACTACTTTTGTGGAAAAATTTACAAATTAATCCATCACTTATTAAATATTTATAAAAGACTATTTATCTAATTTAAAAAATATACTAAAATAAGGTTTCAAAGCAGTCATTTACTTTAAACTCCCCAAACATACTACTTTTGTGAAAAAATTTCACTCAAATTATTACATTAAAGTGATGTAATAGCCTAATTCTTGGTAGACACCAGGAGGAAGAAATAAAAATTATACCACATGGCAGGTCTATGAGAATGGAAATGAAAAATAGTTATAAGAATAAAATAATTACATAGTATTTATTATATTTATTTATATGTTTTATAGTACAAAATCACATAGGAGTTGCTACAATGATTTGAATTTTTGTTATATGTCTTAATTTCTGAAAAAGTAAAAAAGAAATGGAAGACAAAAGTAAAAACCACACAACATGGACAAATTAATAAAAGTGAGATTTGAATATAGTTACTTTTCTAAATATATATGTATTTATGTAACATTATACTGTTTGTCCATTTTATAATACAATGTTATGTAGTAATTATTATAATAATTTCAATTTTTAGTATTTTAAAATATTTTAATTTTTTGTTGTATTTAGCACCTATAATTCATCTATTTAGTTTTGTGTAATTTTTTTTATATTTGTTCCACATTCTAAATTGAAGTATAAAACATGGAAGTGAGGATAGAAATTTTATATTGTTTAAAAAATGCTGCAAATTTTTATGCTCTCTCACTAGGAACATTCCTCTAAATTTTCCAAGAAAAAAGATAGAGGTATCCCTCTAAATTTCTTACGATAGAGTTATTATGCTTGCACCCATCAAATTTATTTATCACAGTGTTTTTTTCACAAAAATTTTAATTTCTCTTCAAATACAAAAAATAAACGGGTCAAAAAGAGTTTCCCTTAAATCAACAAGTGAAAGTGACACGTCATTAGAGCCGCACCTCCGGAGTTGACTTCTTGACTTGAGCTTCTTTAATTTAATTATGCGACATATGTCATCAACAACACCTCGTTTAACCCTTACCCACAAACTCTCAATAGACTTCATCGGGTTAAAACTTACTCTCCTCTATATATATATATATATATATATATATATATATATATAAAAGCTTCCATTTAATACACTATATATTTTTTAAACTGACACTTATTGTTTTATTAATAATAGGATTATAATTTTATATGGTCAAATAAAATTGCTCTTTTTATTTAATTTTTATTATGCTTACTCTCCTTTTCTCTGTTGTTGGTCTCAAATTTGTTAATGGGCGATTGGTAAAGGTCATGAGCAATAGCCGATCCATCGTTACTTGCCAGAGTAATAGCTAGGTGATTGTAGAATAATGCCAAAGCTCCCTGAAAAAAGTAAAAGTACGTAATACTATCATGATTCATATTATAGTTAAATACACCTATACTTTTTGATCTATATAATTGGGACTAATTAACAAATTACATCCTAAGATGCATGGAAGTCCGCTGTAGCCTCTTGCAAAATCAAGGCCATTTTCGTTAAAATAAAAAAGGTTATTCTTTTGCATTTTTCATTAAGAGCATATATCTAAGTGTCTATATTCATATGGTATAGGTATAGTCTTCTCAAGAGGATCATATTTCTGTTGTAGCATGTAAAAGCAAAAAATACACATAAACAAAATAAATAAATAATTATCCCATATTATTATTGTATCTTTACACTGTTAATGTTAGATTAAATAAATTTCATGTTGCGCTTCTCACTTTCAACAATTTTTTAAATGCCTCTCAATTAAAAATAAGAGCGTACATGATACCAAATTTTTAATATCTAATAGATGCTATTGTGGTCCAAAGATTTAGCAACACAACAGTTTTCGGTAGCCTAAATATACGCTAGTAAAATCACAACCGCATATTCTAGCAATCAAACAACTATTATTAGTAAATAGATCGTTTGAAGAATAAGTAAAAACTGAGAGTTTAAACTAAAAGTACTGCATATGCGAGCTTTATTTTATAGCTTTTTTTTTTTTTTTTTTGCTTTACACTAACATATATAAAAATTTTACACTATTCACAGTTAGAATTATATGTTGGAACTAAGGTGGACAAATGTGCTAGATAGAAGATATATAGGTGTATAAACACAATTTTAGGAAAGTCATTCCCTTTTAATTAAAGGTCGACTTCATTGCCACCGCAATTGTGGACACTAGAGATACATATCCATGCTCCATATAGCCAATAAAAACTCCAACCATCCAGTCCAAATTGGGGTCTTAGTTACAAAAGTCAATTTCTCTTGTCCCAAAAGTGTGCAAATCCATTTTCATATTAGTCCAATGTTTCTCACAAAAACCAACCTTGTAGAGGATATCACCAACGACAAGGCCTAGCTACAAGGAAAAGGAAAGAAATCAAAAGGAAAAATGCAACCAAATATGGATTCAAGTCAAAATGAAAAAAAAAAAAAACATGGAGAACTTCCTTCCTTTTTCTAAGTGTTAGGTCCATACTTATAACACTTATATCGTTGCTGATAAACTGGTCCACCTTCAGGCAAATTTCCTGAAAGCAATTAATGAAAAACTGCCAAAATCACAATACCTTAAAAATAGGTACAATATTGAGAAGAGTGGTTTTTTTTTTTTTTTTTTTGCATGCCTTATAATTATCTTTTTCAAACTCGTACTAGCAGTGTTTTCATAAGTTGTCATTTGAAAGTACAACAAATATTTCTATATATTCTGATGCAGCCATTATCACATACTTTTCTTTTCAATTTTGTCACCCATCTTTAGATTGCAAAAACTGCTAGGAGTTTGTTTGATAGGAGGGAAAAGTGGAAGGAAAAAGAGGGGGAGAGGATTAATAGAAGAATTTTGGGATTTATATATGGTTGTTTGGTAAAAGAAAAAAGACGAGAAAATCAATTGGTCACACGGAATTTTGAATTCCCTAAAAAATCCTAAATTTTAATATATAAAACACAAATACTAAACACAATAAGAAAACACAAAAAGAGATGGAAATATTTGTAATCATTTCTGTAATTCAATAAAAATTTAGGTTATTTTGGAGTGAAATAGATCGTATATATTGGCATTCACTAGCTTTTCCCCCCCTTTAATCTCAAATACTGTTTAAGGCTGGTTTTTTTCTTTTGCCATAGTACACCTCTTTTTTTTTTTTTTTTTTTAATATAATGCGAAATCGTGTTGCACTTTTCTAACTCAAGCCTCATCGATATCCCACCATATTTTATTTCCTTTAACTTAAAAGTCATTGGCTCTAGGTTTCAACTTTGCAACCATTTTAACGAGAAAAGGGGTAATTTCCTGTATGAACTCATATTGTGAATGTCATTTTAGAATCTAATTTTTTTTAAATATATGTATATCTTCAAAAAATTCATCATTATATGGTTACAGACTAAATAGTAAAATTATATCCGACTCCAGTTTCTCGCCTCAAATTAAAAAAAAAAATCACAATTATACTTTAAAAAATAGAAAGAAAAAATTCACTATTAAAAAATGTTTTCCTTTTCATATTCATCCTCCCTATATTTTACATGTACAAACTACCAAAAGAAAATAATTTCCAAATTCGTTCTCTCTCTACCTCAGTAATGTTTTTTAAGAATAGAGAATGACAATTTTGTTCTAAAACAACATTAATAGACTTTTGTACATTCAGCTTCTTTATTTCATTGATAAATTATGATGATATATAGCATCCCGTTTATTTTTTCCATTAAACACTGATACCTTCTGCAAATGCAAAAGAAACTCTATTATTTCACGTAAAAAAAAAAAAAAAAAAAATCAAGGGAGTTCAACAAAATTGAACAGACAAAAAACCATGTTTCCAGTTCTACTATCTATCTAATTCCAAATAACCAAAGGAAAGGTAAGGAAAGATTAATCCTCTAATATCTAAACTTACAAATCCAACATCAAAACTGAGTAATCTAGCTAATTAATTTAAGTAATTCATGACGCATTGTTCTCACCGTTGTTTCTAGTAGTAACGCTACTAGTGTTGTTTGGCTTAACATTCCCGCCGATAATATTCGTGATGGCCGCCACCAGCGCCGCCGTGAAGTTCGGATCTGCCGTGATGGCTGCAGTCGCTGCGCTCACGGTGTCAGTCATTTGCCCGGGTGGCACCAAGTCATGAGGATTAGCACCATGAAGAGCCATGAACTTGGTACATTGGTCCACTAGCCCGTGCCCAAAAAGTTGTGACGACGAGGACACACCATTTTGAGGCAAAATCTGGGAAAGATTGTTCAAATTGCCTTGGGGAAGTTGGCGCAATTGGCCTAAGATTTGCTCCGCCGAAGAGAAGGAAGATGAGGAGTTGGGAGCTCGAGTTAGGTCTAGCGTGACGGTCGGGAATGGAGCGGAGGCTGAAAGCGTCGCGAAGCTCGGGGAACAAGGGAGAGCTGTTCGGCCTAGGAAGTTAGGGTTGAGAAGGCTGTGGTGATCGGCGCTCGGCATTGATCCGGAGAGTAGCATCGAGGCTGCGGCTGAAGTTGTCGACGCCATTGCCATGGCGGCCGGCGGGAGAGGGTGGTTGTGGTGGCCTTCATACGTTGTCGTCAGGATTGTTTGGTCTTCCGCACATCTTTGCACCTATTGATTTTTTGCTTCATTAGTCAGTAGCATAATTTTAATGATTCAATTGAAAAAATTACTATATGTAAAACTAAATAATAAGTGTTTATTAATGTGCCAGTAACAAAGTTTTTTTTTTTTTTTTAATTCGATTGACAAAAAACCAACTCCCTAATTTTAAGTTTTCAAACATTAAGTTTATTAATCGATAGAAAAAGAGAATAATAAAAGTTAAAAATGTCAAAAACCGAATATGTAATTGTTATCATTAATGTGAATATGTGATTTGTTATAAAGATATATTGTTTCTGGTTAATAAATAAGTAATGTATTATTTGTTTGGAAAAGAGGATAGAGATTACACACATCTTGTTCTAAAAAGAATGGAAAATTTGAATGAAAAAAATAAATGTATGACTGCTTTTGGCTGAGATATTCTTATATATATTTATATATATATTTACTATATAAAAGAAAAAACAAAAGAAAAGGAAAAGAGAGAGAGAAAAGAAGGGTGGCAAAATTACTTGTTTGCGAACGGGACAACCAGTAGCCATGGTGCAACGATAGTAAGCTCGAGGACATGGGTTTCCCTTTGCCATTTTCTGCCCATATTTCCTCCATTGGCATCCATCAGATATCTATATAATACATAAAGATAATTTTAGCAAATTAACTACGAATCAATTTTACATCTATATACACAATTGGCTTGAATATAAGTTGTATATATGAACTTAAAATGTTCAACAATATACAGGAATATGTTCTTTTTGTTACAGCTATTTCATATATATATATATATATATATATATATATATATATATATCTAGATTGCAATGTAATAATTCACACACTTTTCTAGCTTTCTTTACTGAGCAATATATGATTGCCTTTGCGGCTAATTTGCATGCGGACTATTGATGATATACTTACCATGGAGGTTTCAGATCTTGCACGAACCGAGACACGCGCTTTTCTAATCATGGACATGGTTTCAGCTGAGGCTTGATCTTGATCATGGTCTCTAGAATTACCAGAACCGAATCTTGCAACTTTATTAGCGACCCACCTAGAGCCTTGTTCTTCTGGACCTTCTTCTTGATGATTGTCTGACTCCTTTCTCAAGTGATCAGAAGGATTAATATTCATACTCTTACACTCCAACATTGACTCCACTATTTCATTTTGATGATGATCAGACGATGCAGATCTTCCTTCTGACGAAGGAAGCGAAACTTTGTAGTCTTTCTCCCCCGGAGGCGGGGTTAAGTCCAGGAATTGTCTACCTCCAGCAACCATTAATCTTCTCTGATTCTCTTCTGGTAGTCCACTTATTATCTAAAAAATCTACCTTAGTGAAAATTAAATATGGTGCGACAAACTGGAGCAAATTAGGAATTAATAATTACCTTGTTCCGTTCTTCCCCAGATTCGGATTTTTGGTTGTGTTGCCTTTGCATCAGTGATGTCACATGCATATTAAGGACCTGGTAATTGCTGTGAAACTGACTAAGCAAACCTCTTAAACGTTGATTTTCATTGTTCATCCGGTCCAATTCTGCCTGCAGAACTGCCAGCTGCACTAACATATAGAAATAAAAGTTATCATGTGAAATTTTATTTTAGAAAGAAAATCAAATCAATAATTACACTAAACCTTTTAAGACCAACTAATAGCCGGTTTGTCAAGTCGGTCCAGACTATGGTTCGGATAACTTTCTCGGTTATAAATAATATAAAACTTTTACATATATAGTAACAATAAAAAAATCGCTATAGTATAAAGCTCTCATATACTACAGTAAAAACAGTACTAATCAACCGTTCTAACCACCCTGCCAAATATCTTATAACATGATATGGATTGAAATTAGTGTACCTCATTCAAAACTGGTTTCTTGTTATCCTCCGAATTATTTCCAGAAGATCCATCGTCCACACTTGATTTGTCGCTGCTAGTGTTGGTTGTAAGAAGACACAAGCCAGTCTACAAGAGGGTATAAAATGAAAAATAAAAATTTCAAATACTGCATATATATATATATATATGTATATGCACAAAATTAATCATGAAACGCTTAGCTCAAAATTTGTAGAAAAGTCTTGCAAATATTATCTATTGCATACATTCACGTCAAGTTGCATATCTTGAAGCACCCCATGATCTCGTGCAGTTTGATCATGATCCTTATCCTCATCATGATCATGATGATCATCATCAACATGGCCTTGTGATGTTGCTTTGACCAGATCACCAGTTTTGTCCGAGAAAAAGTCCAATTCTCCGACAACCCTTTTCCGGCAGTCGACGCCTCTGATCACCGGCGAACCATGCTGATCTAAATCCCTTGTGGGGTCCATCTATAATAAAGAAAGGGTTTGGAAATAATCTTCTTTTTCCTCCTTCGTCCTGGGGTTTGGAACTGAAAGGGAGCTAAAGGTTAGTCCTCCCTTTACTTGTAGATTTAAAGAAGAAGAAAATGGTCAGAGAAAACAAGAGAGAACAAAAAGGAGGGAAGCTTTGAAGTTTTTTTTTTTTTTTTTTTTTTGGCAATAGACTCGGCAACAAAAATGGTTTGGACTAAGACCAACATTTATTTATACATATATATATTTAAAAAAATTATTTTTGTGAGCTTGGAGAAAAAATATGGTAGAGATTGCAAGAGTGAGATAAGGTGGTGCGTCAAGTTGCCACGTGGCACAACATCTTCAGGAGAGAGAAAGAGTCGTTAGAGATAGAAGACTAGATCAAGAAAGTCTTCCGTCTCCACTGTACCACAGTTTTTTTTTCCTTTTTTTGTTATAATATTTTTCGTTGTGTGTGATTTAATTTTGGCCATAAGAAGGTGAAATTGGTTAGAGGACTAATTTCTTAACCGCTAGATCATGAACACTCACTAATTTGTTTGTTCCAAGTTTGAAGCAGAGATCAGATATATATATATATATATATATATATATATGCTTATGTAAATAAATAAATGAAAAAAACCTCCATCGTATCTAATCACCACATGTTTTTAACCCTTAATTCAATATTTTGTTTTACATATTATTATTTTTTTAATTTTTGTTTTGTTTGTTTACAATAAGCAAGCGTTAATAATGTAAAATTCGTGCGGCTATTCATAATGAAAACTGAAAAGAAGTCCACACTTGTACATTGATCTTCACAACAAAGCATAAAGAAAAAAATTTAAAAGTAACTGAAGAAAAATAAAGAAAAATATATCTTGACAACAATCTTCGGTGTAATGATTATATAATATAATTATATTGTTTGAGAAAGTAAGAAACAGTTTTACATGATCATAAGAAACATCAGGAACATCATTTTTAACAAAACAAATTAAATGGATTTGATGAAATTGACACCAGAAATTTAATCATAAATTTAGATAATATTATGAAAAAACCAAAAATACCCTACCAGTAGTCTGTTATATTTATATCAAATTTAGTCATGCTTTGTAATTTGTTATGATTTCGATTAGATTTAATATTCAAAAAAAATGTTACAACCAGTTACAGCTTTAAAAACGTCTCATAAGCTTTTCTTCAAATGAGTCCAAACAATAAAAAATACATCATAAGTTTACAACTAGATTTGGTTAATTGTCGATGATATTTCCTAAACCAAAATTTTTGCAATTAGCTAAGGGTGCATTTAGTAACGTACTTATAACGAAAAATTAAAATAAATTTATTATAATATGTGAGAACAGTTAAAATAAGGTTACCAAACAAAACTCTAAAAATTATCCCAATGCAATGATTATAGACATGCAATCTTTTCTCCATTTTTTACCAGAATTCCATGAGAAGGAGAGAGAGAGAAGAGAGAGAGTCAAAGAAGAGAGTTTGACCGGTTCCATGAATGCATCGCCCCGATTGGCCCGGCGCATTACACGTGAAGGGCAGCAGGAGCAGCGTCGATGACATTGACCGCTGGCCTCACCTCAAGACTACTCTTGTGGGCTCCACTTGCTCTTTCTTTGACCGTCCACGTTTTTAGATCCCTAAGACCACAACCTTTTTTCCTCTTTTCTTTCTTCACCCTCTCGAATATTCTTAATCACAACTTAACTAATCACAAAGAATATTATTACTATCTCTAATTTTCTCTCTCTTTTACCTTTCTTTTTTGTTTTCCTAATATTACTCATCATTTGTTCTAACAAAAAAAAAAAAAAATATTAGTCATCATTTTTGTTGCTACATATGCGTTTATTATTATTATTTTTATTTAGCACCTTTGGTTATTTCTTATATATATATGGCCATCTCCTATGCAAAATGTTAGTGCTAATACTAAATTTGGCAGCAAAAAAATCAAAATGACATATTGGATATATTATTTTCATTTCGGCTCGAATTCATTATGCTATTTCAAATTTTATATGTGTTTTGTTATGTTTCAAAAGATGCAAAAGTATAATTTTAGTATTAAAATAATTTTAAAATGCCAATGTTGCAAAAAGTAAATAAATAAATAAATAAACTAATAGCAATTAAATGCTAAAATTTGAGACAAGTTATTATTAATGCCAAATTTTCCACCTAATATATCATGTCTCAAATTTAGCACCAAAAATAGCAACATGTTGGAGTGTTTGTTTTACTCACACACTAAAACTTTAAATTTGATATTCCATTCAAGATGCTTTAAGTTATACAAATAAATCTAGTATTTATATCAATTAATTTGATTCATTCAATGCTAGAAAAAAAGTTAACTATTAGTATGGAAGTAGTTTAGATAATCATTTGTGGAAGAAGTATTGTTACGTCCTTTTTACTTTAATTTGCCAAGCATTTCGCATCTAACTCTATTGCAACGTGTAGAGTTTGAATTTCTACTCTAATTTTAATACTTATAAATATAAATGTACGATATATACATATATATAAATGCAAGATAATCATTGAAAAAAAATATAAATTAGATAATGATAAACATATAAACACCATATCATCAAATAAATAAAGATAATATAATTTATTATTATAATTAGATCGACAACAATCAGTGAAAACATAACCATTGAAAACTCATCTATATATGGTCCGTTTGGTAAATGGATTCGAATTGTGTTGATTTCATTCTTTTGATTTGAGTTGTGTGATTTGAATTAAGTGATTTGAATTGTTATCCAAATTAACGTTTGGATATACATTTAAAGTGTTAATCTAAATAGGAAATAAAATTAGAATTTGTGTTTAAATAAATAGGAAAAAAAGTTATTGATTTATTAACAAATCTAACAAAATCTAATGTCCATGATATTAAAAAATATGTATTATAGATCTTGATTTATTTCTTTCTTCGTTAGGAATATAATAAAAAAAATCGTCTCAATCGAATATCAAATAAGGAAATTATAATTTTTTTTTACAAATATAGGGAAGAGAATTTTTGAAATTTACTGTAACAACCTAATTTGAATTTTAAGGAGGCAAACTCTCAAAATGGGGATAATTTGACTGATTTGGATTTTGAAGGATGCCAAACACTTATCCTGTTTATTAAAATTTTGGAGATTTGAAGGATTCAAATAATTTGACTGATTTGGATTTTAAAGGACACCAAACACTTATCCGGTTTATTAAAATTCTAAGTGTCCAAAGAGTTCTCAGTCTACCAACCAGGCGCATATATTCACTTTTCAATCAAAATAAAAGGAAGAAAAGAAAAGGATACCACTGCAAGGTTTTCTTGATCCATAAAACCGTTTTAGTCAATGATTTTATTTCGTAAGATATTTTTGCATAATGTATATTATAATAATATCATGACTAGATATTTACAACAGTTACGTGCCAACCTTTTTCTGTTAATTTTCCTTATATACGTGATATCATATGAAATGTATTAATTAACCATGTTCAATTCGGTTGGCTAATTATTGCTTCTCTCTCTCTCTCTCTCTGAAGTATTAATTATTACCATATCCAGTCGACAAATTAGCATAAAAACATAACATCATCTTTATCAAGGTCAAAAACTACAAAAAGGACGTAACTTGTGCTCACATTATATCTTATCTTAGAGTCACGATCTTGATATATATTTTCTTGTCACTTTTCTATCTTTGGGGCCCCCATAATTAAAATGTTCAATATTATCACGGAAAAGTAAAATATATGCATGAAAGCTTTATCCCTTCCCAGCATTATCATGGCGTTTCTGTGCAATTTGAGGATATCCATTTGAACCCCATGACAAAGTAAAAGCTACAATTCTTAGGCTTGACTCCTGAGCTGTAAATTCACAAAACCAGAATGTGTTCACACGCTGCCATTAGCAAAATGCTTTACCTTGAAAAATGTATATATATTGCCAGAGTAATGTTAGCATACGAGGGCCTGTTTGAAAACCTAATTCAAACCAAAGATTTGAACTTAAAATACTGAGTAAATTGTACTGTTGTACCACAAACTATTTGTTTTTTGTATAATATACTTTGAATTTTTAATCTTAGCAAAATGCACTATAAATTTTGAAATCATTGAAAAGTGAGATCCACTAGCTAACAAGCATTAAAAAAGAACAGACAGTTTTAGTCATGAAATTCATATTTGTATTTTCTTAAAGGTAGAACTCGTCATTTTAAGGAGAAAAAAAAAAAAGCTCAACATATAAAAAAGATTACTTGACAAAAATAAAAAATAACTATTAGACCTTAATTATCAATGATTTCAAATTTAAGAGTGTATTGTGCCAAGATTAAAATTTCAGAGTACATGATGCAAAAAATAAATAATTTAAAGTACAACAGTGTAATTAATCCTAAAATAACATAGAAAAATTTCAAAGTTTGTGAGAGAAAAAATTATAACAAAGTTGATTTGAACTAAAATATTTCGATTCGAAACCATGTTTCCAAACAACCCCTAAGCTGGCACATATGACCTAATGATGTGGCTCTCATGATGTTTACAAGATTAAAAATATCCAGTTGTCAATTACTACCTAATATTGCATTTTGCCCTTCTTTTTCAAAGGATTGATTTGATCTAGCCTCGCTTTAGGTTATATATAGGACATATATTAATAGATGAATAGTGAACAAATTAAAAAGGGTACAATTAGGTTGACTCCAATTACTCCAATTAATAGTAATTTTGAGTGATATTCATGGCGCCAATATTTATGCTAGTTAAAATATTTATATAGACATGTACGACTATTCTTGCGAGTACCATAACGTAGTTAAAATGTGCTCGAATTTCTTATGTTAATTGTTATCCCTCTACGGGAAAAAAAAAATAAATTATGTGCTATTATGTATTTATATGTATGCATGTGTATATAGTATTTTTAGATATATGATGTTTAGAAGAGCAGTTGAAACTGAAAATATTGATTTAAAATCTGTAATATGTAAGAGTTTTATAATTTTGTTTTTTAATTATTTTTCACTTTATTTGTTCAGAGCTTTATATTATTTATCGATTAAAAAAATCAACGGTTCAAACGAGGCTTATTCTTTTTCTATCTCTAAGAGTAATCTTAGGTCATTGGTTGGCCAAGTTTGGTTAGAAGCCACATATATGGTGGACTGATCTAATTTCTTCACGTGTTTGGTCGTAACTCTCATAAGGAATATTGTGCATTTCGTAAGTCCAGATGTAAAGTTTATGCCAATTGACAGGTATATTCAACTTTTAATTAGGAGCTAGGTGGCACATCATTACATACATTTCTTAGTACGTAGATTTTAATAATAATTCCTATATGAATCATTTTTTAAGGCATTTGAATAGTCGGTTTGAAAACAATATAATAAAGACTATTTCAAACTAGAAAATTTTGGATTCAAATAAGTGAACCAGACATCACATTAGTGATATTCATGTAGGACATATGCAACCAAGCTTCTTAAAATTTATAACTATTAGAAGAGATACAACCTAATGTTAAGAAATTTGTAGTAAATAACACTTTTTCAAAATTAATTATAATAAATAACAGGTTTTAAAAATATTTATAATAAATTCAAATTTATAGAGTAAGTAATTTACTTACCTTTTTATTTATGGTGTATGTAATTTTGATTTACACAATAAATAAATTTAAGGATTAAATAATTCATTTACCCATGTTTACAATATATATAATTCTTATTTATACACTAAATAAGATATTTACGTTACAAATATTTTTAAAACCTACTATTTACTTCCAAAATTTTCAAAAATCTACTATTTCTCTCATTCTTCCCTAATCCTAACACCAACTAATGACAAATTCTTCGAGGTCAACCGATTTAAGCCTTTACAAATGGGGAATTAAATCCCCATAAGAAGGTGAGAACTTATCCCACCTTCTACCTATACAAATCAAATCACTTCCCCTAAAAATAGGAACTAACTAACTTTTTTATTATATATATCTTTACATTGCTTTAATGATTACTTCACATAGGTGCACTTTCATAACCACGTTTATTTTTTCCCATTTTCTTGTGATTCTATATAATAAGAATTTAACTTCCCTTATAACTTAATTTTTAATAGATAAGTAAATACATTAATTAAATTCTTGAACTTAAATTTGTGAAATTTAATTTCTTTCTCTTGAAGCTTAGTTCTTAATTTTTTTTTTTCAATTCATGATCTATAAACACGTCCTAAATGTTAATGACATTGGATGCATTTAAAAATTTCGTTCCAACTACATAGTTGAAATTGCTACAATATAAAGTTTTGACATTTTATAGTATAAAGTAAAAGTAAGTTATAGTAAAATCATTTCAACTTTTAGTTTTAACTACATTCTCAAATACACTTATTAATTTTTTGCCGATATAAAGCCCTTTGCCTTGTGGTACTAAAGCATGAAAGTAGAAAGTAGAATACAAGCATATATTTGTTACATTAATCGTTTTTGAGACCTTGAGGATTCGTCACATACTAAATTCATTATATTATATAACGAACAATATTGATAAGTTTGAGTTTAAACTCTCTCTCTTTTTTTTTTTTTTTTTTTTTAAACTTTGCTTGTATCTAACAATATATATAGCATATAACGGTACCCTTTTGCATTGAGTTTTTCGTGCGTAAAATAAATATATGTTGCATAAATTTGGTGTAGATTGAAATTATATGTATTTTTAATTATACATATTAAAAAAAAAAAGGAACAATATGTAATGTAATGTAATGTTTTCCAATCAAAGTAGTTAATAAATCGATTAAACTTAGAGTTGAGAATACAATAATATGTACAACTTAGCGTGCTAATTTGACACAGAGTAGGTACTCACTAAAAGAAAAAAGAAAGGAAAGAAAGAAAAGGAAAAAAAAAAAAAGAAAAGCAAGCCTTGGTGATGTTTCATGCATCACCAGAGCATTTACTAGTAAATCCTATATATACATATATTATATATATATACATATGTAAATATGTGTGTGTTTGTATATATGTGTGTGCGTATGTATAGTGCTAATTAAGCCTAATAATTTATCTCAGCTTGCAATAAAAGAAGAATTAAAACGTACTACGCTAATTTCTGTATTCTAGACAATGTTTTTACAGTTTTCTATTAACTTCGTCAAAGTTCGATTCGGTTAAACTAAAAATTTTACTTTTACTAACTCAAATAGTAAAGTTCTGCGTATGCTTAATTCCTACTGCACTTTCTTTTTCTTTGTGTTTTTTCTTTTTTTTTTGGAAGAAAAAAGCATTCCCAATCAACAGATACGAGAATTGGAAGAAAATTTTACCGATAATTTTACTTCAACATGTCATTATAACATAAAAATTGCATTCTTGTAAACGTTTGTATTTCTACCTTGACTATGTGTTCCGTCTCCTGCTAATTTGGAATTTTTAAGGAATGATAATAATAATAATTACCATACACGCATATATAATTTTATTAGATTAATTAAAAAATTCATATGCAAATGCTAACTGTATATACTCTCCAACTCCAACTATCTTATCCAATGGATACCCACTCTAACTCTTTGTCTCTCATCTCCTTATTACCTCTTGTTTCAATCCCCACCTAATTATTCTCGACTTCATCTTTAGTTGTTTGTGTAATCCATGGCTTCGTCCACACTCTCCTTATAAACTTGGTCCTCGATCTTGCTCTTGTGTTTTTCTAGTCCAATGTAAGTGGATTTTTCGTATTAAACGTTTACTTGATGATTCTGTTGACAAGTACAAAACTCACTTAGTGGCCAAGGGCTTTGTCAATGCCTTAGTGTGGATTATAATCACCCTTTTAGTCCAGTTGTCAAGCCAAGCACTGTTCGCCTTGTCCTCGGTCTTGCCATTAGCAGAGGTTGGTCTCTCCGACAACTGGATGTCAATAATGCCTTTCTCCAAAGATAGCTTGATTGAAGATTAGTTGGTAGATGTTCTCACCAAACCATTACCTTGGGTGCGTTTTCTTTCATTGAAGGACAAGATTGGACTCTCCTTCCAAAACTCCAACTTGCGGGGCATAACAAACGTATTAAATAAAATATCTTTTATTAATTTAAATTTTCAATTGTTAGGATATTAGATTTCCTTTTTCTTGTTGTTATCTTAATAAGTTTATAATATTTGAATTGTAATTTGTAATACTATAAATACCTAGTTTATTCAAAGAGAAGACTATGTCATATTTTCTCCATTATTTTATTATTCTCTATAGAATGTGATTGGACACTTTCTTGTATATGTTCCTTTCATCTCAAGGCTTTTTTAAGCCTTTGGTAAAGTCAAAAAAATGGACAATCTCTTTTTTCATAATTAGCAAATCTCTCTCTCTCTCTCTCACACATAAGAAAGGAAATAAATTAAAGAAAAACAACAACCAAATTCAACTATATTATTCTTGTCAACTAGTAAAACTGCAAAATATAACATTAACAAAAACTATACTTCATTTATCAGGAGTTGATACTTTGACTAATTTTATTATTATCGTCATCCAAATTTCTTTTTTCCTTAGCAAGCAACCTTGCTTGCTGACCGAAAAAAAAATCGTGAGATTGTGCTGACATACTATATGAACCAATTAAATGGCAACTTCCATTCCGGGATATATATATATATATATATATATATATATAATATGATAAGATATGATGTATATAATGTTTGAATATGGGTTTATATGGTACCGAAGAAGGAAGAATAATGAGGGAAGTGTATATGAAATTTGAATAGAGGCTTGTTGTGGAATGGACTTTAATCTTTCATGATGAATTTTTCGTCTCTTCAGTTCCCAAAAAAAAAAAAAAAAAAAAAAAAAAGATAATATGGGAAGTATTTGATTAGGAGCTAGCGTGTGGGGAGGACTAATTAAATTAGTTAGGTCTCTAAACAAGTAAGGTGTTAATGAAGAGAATATATATATATATATATATATATATATATATATATATATGTATGTATATATGTATGTATGTATATCCTACGAATCAAATCTATGCCCTCTCAAATTCGAACCCCACCTTATCCTGCCCTACATTTCGACTTAGTAATCATTAGTAATTTTTGGAGATCTTTTAGCGAAAAATAAATTAAGTCAAAACTTTATTAAAATGCAAAAAAGGTCTTGCATAAAATAAAAATAAAGAAAAACAAAACAAAATGCCAAGATGTTTTAGCTCGTAAGAAAAAGATAAAAGATGGTTTAGAGGTAACTAATAACACAATATGGAACAACCACTTCCAATATGGTAGCCTAGTGGCAATGCTGGGCTTACTTATGATTAGTGGTTTGGTAGATAGAAGGTTCATCTCATGGAAACTATCGTAAACTATGTGCTTCATGGTTATCGATTCAATACTCGTTGGTTTTTAGTGGGTTTTATCTCCCAACTTAAGGAGTTATGACTCAATGCAAATATTTCTTAACATGTGAGGACCGCATAATCGTGTCATTGAGGATAGTTACAATTGCTTGTCCCTCCCCACACTTTTATTCACTAAGAAAAAGAAAACTAGTCTACAACATGGAAGATGACCATAAGAATACTGAAAAAAAAAATGTCGGCTTCATTATTAATTACCCATTTTAATGGGGAAAATTAATGAACAAGCTTAAGAGAAAATTACATGCTATACTATACTACCACTCATATTACATGTTTAAGTTGTACCGCATTCAAACATTTTAGCAAAAGTAATTTTTTTATGGCATTTATGAAAATTTTTCTGAATTTAATGGATCATTGTCCAAAATATTATTTGTGAGGTATTGAAGCTCTATATGCTCATTTAAATAATCAAAAAGAGTTTTTGCTTATGGCATGTGAATTTTTTTTCTTTAATTAAGAAAATAAATGGGATTGGCATATACATATATGTACACACATATACATGTGTGTGCGCGTATATATATAAAATTGATATCAATAAAGAAAATAAACGGAGAAAAGGACAAAATACTTTTGTGAAATGAGCCTTTATTGCTTGTGGGCAGCAGTACAATTTCCATTAAACAAATAGCCTTTATATAGGCAAAATACACAATGGTAAAAATAAAAAAAAAAATAAAAAAAAAAAAACAAAGAAAAGATCAGAACCACTACTTTGACCACTAACCCTTGCTTATAGACTAAGCAACTACTGCCATGTTTGTAACAATAAGTCTAAACTATAGACCACCGCTACTGCACTATTAACAAATTCCTAAAGACTAAGATTATTTATAACAAACCAAACAAAATAGCAGACTTAGCCAATTAAAAAAAACACGTAACTCAATTAACAATCCCTCCCTTAAACTGAAAGTTTGCAAACATTTAGTTTAATTACAGTCAACTCTAAAGTACCCTCCCTCAAATTGGATTCTCTAAAGTGCAAACTCCTAGCAAATTGGATTCTCTAAAGTGCAAACTCCTAGCAACTTCTTTGACTTCTAAAACGTAGGCCATTTGAGGGACTTGGTAAATATGTCTGCAACCTGGTCTTCACTCCTGCAGTGGATGAGATCAAGTGTTCCATTCCTTGTGAGATCTCTTAAGAAATGATACTTTACATCAATATGTTTGCTTCTTCCATGTAGAACAGGATTCTTTGAAAGTTTGATTGCTGAGCTATTATCACAAAAAATTGCAGTAGGCCCTTGTCTCTTGAAATGAAGTTCTTCAAGAATTTTCTTCAACTGTATAGCCTGAGATGCACATGAAGTTGCAGCAACAAATTCAGCTTCAGTGGTTGATAAAGTGACGATTGGCTGCTTCTTTGATGACCATGAAATAGCCCCTGACCCCAACATAAATACATTCCTTGAAGTACTTCTTCTGTCATCTTGATATCTTGCATAATAACTGTCAGTGAAGCCCAACAAATCTGATTTTTCTCCCTTCTTGTAGAGCAGCCCAAATTCCATTGTTCCTTTCAAGTACCGAAAGATCCTCTTGGCAGCTAGAAGATGCATCTCTGTTGGACATTCCATGTATCTGCTAATGAGACTCACAACATACATTATATCAGGTCTTGTCGTGTAACGCCCCTATATGGGGGTTAACAGTTTTTAAATAAATGAAATGAAAATCAGAAAATAAAGATAAAACATCAAAGTAATTTGCCCAAGACTTAAATAGAAACTCTCAAAATAAAAATAAAATATAAACAAATAAATAAACCACAGTTTAATGTAGCACATTAAATTTTAATAATATACAACTGTCATCATCATCATTTTAACCCTCAACAAATTTTAATACAGTCATAAAAAGTAACAATTGATGCTTACATTATCATGCAGATCATTCTTTGCATTCGAAGCAATTCCAACGTAATATAACTACATAGCTTCCTCAATTGTTTTTCTTGTAACCATCTCACACTTAGTGAGTCCTGAAAAGAGGAAAATATAAAGGAATGAGCGACAACATGCTCAGCAGGGAAAACCATTACTCACCTTAAGGTTTTCTTCTTTACCACATTAAATCTGCATGATTAGTTAGTTTTCATCATTATCCAAATTATGAGATTTATTATGATCATATTCCGTGGATACCATAGTTAATCATTACCAAGTTTCATACATATACATATATACAATATTAATATTCATCATTATTCCTAGGTATATACATTACACAAAGTATCACTCAACTTATCGAAACCCAAATGGGCGCGCTTGGCCACATTCCAAACATTCCGAGAGTGTTTCGGTGAGGAGACATCAAGTCCCGAATCCTCACCTAGTCGATTTTTGTACAGTATGTTCTAGGACTTTCGACCTAAGGGAGCGTCATCACCTCCCCCCTATTTTACCTTTTAGGGTATTCATGCCCAAGGACGGTAATGCACTAAAAGTCATTACATTTCACAAAGAACAATCTAGTTCTTAGATTATTGACTCAGGCGCCTCTGACCAAAATAAAGGTTGGTTGTCAGTTTTAATTCAAGACTCAAGTTTTTGTTTATAAATGCTCAAATATGCATGCTAACATAATTAGAAATTTGCATGAACTTTGAACATGAAAATTATATATTAAAGATGGAGAAACACATACTAAAAACCAAGTTTGAATTAAAGAAAACCTACTTCAAAACTCCTTTGAAAAACACCAAAGTTTGGGTAAAAATTAAGCTTGAATTGACTCCAAAACAACTTCAAACATAGCTGAGAATTATAGTTACTTTGGCTGCAAAAAGAGATTTATGCTTTGTGTCTTTAGTAAAAATTGAAGTGAGAAAGGGAGAGAATGAGAAACTAGAGAAGAAGGTGGTGATAGTTGAATAAAAAAGGCATCAAAACAATTGAAGAGCAGAAGATAATTATAGGTTTATGGGGAAAATGGTAGGAAGAAACAAATGAGCATTAAAAGAAAATATTATCATGTCTTCCCTGGAGACTTTTAGTAAATAATGCCTACATAATTGAGGAGGCAAATAGGACAAGTTGTGGAAGAAGATGAAGGAAACATTAAAAAAGTGGTTGAGGAAATATATCAATGTCTCCTAATAATTGAGGTGAATTAATTCTATGTCTCCTTCGGAGACCTTTAGCCAAATGAGAAAGATGCTACTTAATTAAGCATTAATATAGGGGGACAAAGTTGGTAGAAGTGGGTTATAGATAAATTTTGAATGTTTCCTATAGAGACTTGGTAAGAAATACTAAAGTGACATTTTATTCATATAATTTTTATAAAAATCATACCCGTTAAAATAACGGATGTTTCATGTCGCTGTCAAATACATTAGACTTCCTACAATTTGCTTGTAGAGTGTGTTGTCCACTTTTCTTTTTTCAGGATCCTTCACAAGCTTTAAACCAAACTCGGTTGGTGTGTCCACAGCGTTGCAATTCTTCATTCGAAACCTGTCTAAAATTTCTTAGATATATTTCTTTTAAGAAATAAAAATTCCATCAACAAATTGCACCACTTCAATACCAAGGAAATAATGCATCATTCCAAGATCAAACGTATCAAACTCAACCATCATGGACTTCTTAAAGTTTTCAAACATGACACTATCATTTCCAATATAAATTAAATCATCCACATATAAGCTAGCAATGAGCATTTTCCTCCATCTTCTATTTTGATAAAAAGTGCATGTTCATAGGGGCACTTTTGAAATCCTTCCTTCAAAAAATAAGCCCTTTACGACTATACCGAGCCCTTAAAGCTTGTGTTAGTCCATATAGAGGCTTCTTTAATTTATACACTTTATGCTCATTTTTGACTTTCACATAACCAGGAGGTTGATCGAGAAATACCTCTTCTTCCAATTCTCCATGTAAGAATGCTGATTTCACGTCCAACTAGAAAATAGGCCATGAATTTTGTGCTGCCAATGCAATCACCAATCTGATTGTATCATGTCTTACAACATGAACGAAAACTTCTTTATAATCGACCTCGAACTCTTGCTTATAGCCTTTTGCCACTAGACATGCTTTGTACTTGTCAACTTCACCATTCTCCTTCAGCTTTGTCTTGTACACCCACTTCACACCAATAGACCTTTGCCCTTTTGGAAGCTCTGTTAACTTCCAAGTGTTATTTTTTTCAATAGCTGCAATTTCAATGTCCATCACCTTTCACCACTTTGATTCCTTAATAGCATCTTCAAAACCTACTGGATCACAATCTGAAAATAAAGCAAAATGAGTAAGTGGGTCTTCATTGTGGTTGATTCCATGTATCTCATAGTCCTTCATCCATGCTGGTCGTCTTCTAACGTGTTGAGAGTGTGAGTTGCTTGCTAAACCAGATTGTTCTCTTGGTAATACATCATCTGCAGCTGCCGATGGGCTTTGTGGGATTGTTGGAGTTGGATTTGTTGATTGTTGTTCACTTTCTGCAAGTTGGTCCCTCCTGCCATCCTCATCTCCACCAAAGTTAGTTGGAATTTGTTGTTCAATTCCATTGTCATGCCATGTCTAGAACCTTTCTTCATCAAAAACTACGTCACAACTAATGACAATTTTCTTGGTGGTAGGATTGTACAATTTGTACGCTTTTGAGTATTCACTAACACCAAGAAAAATGCATCTCTCCTTTGTCATCAAGCTTTCTCCTTTTTTGATCTAGAATGTGGGCATATGCTATGCAACCAAAAATTCTAAAATAGTCGACACTCAGTCTTCGTCCGTTCCAAACTTTTTCAGGCATCATGTTTTGAACAGAAAGTGTAGGACTTCTATTCAAAGTATGAATACTCCAATTGGTTGCTTCGAGCAAGAAATTCTTCAAAATGCTGCTTCTTGCCAAAAGACTTCGCATCATATTCAAAATAGTGCAATTTTTCTGCTCACAAACTCCATTTTGTTGAGGCATGTACGTTGCTGTAAGTTGCCTTTTAATTCCTTGGGTCTTACAATAATTTTCAAATTCATGTGAGTTGTATTCTCCACCACGATCGCTACGAAGAATCTTTATAAGCACACTTGCTTCTTTTTCGACTAACACCTTGAAGGTTTTGAAAGCTGAAAAAGCTTCAAACTTCTCCTGCAAAAATTAACCCAAGTTTTTCGACTATAATCATCCATGAACGTTATAAAATAACGTTTACCACCATTTGATGTTGGATTAATGCGACTGCAAATGTCGGTATGAACCAGCTCCAATGCCCATTGCTCTCCATGATTTTCCTTTCAGAAAATGATCTCGATGTTGTTTGCCAACAACACATTCTTCACAAATTTGAGAAGGACTTTGAATTTGTGGAAGACCCGTCACCATATTCTTCTACTGTAGCGTTTTTAAACCACCAAAGTTAAGGTGCCCATAGCGGTAATGCCATAGACACGCCGCATCTTCCAATCTCGCTGAGAAGCATGAGTGAGTTGTAGTGTGAAGATATAGAGGAAACATTCGATTGTTTGTCATTTTAACTTGAAAAATTAAACCCATGTTGGCATCTTGGATTCTGCATACTCCATATTTAATTGAGATTTCATATCCCTTTTCTTGCAACTGACCAACGCTAAGCAAATTTGTTCTCAAGTCTAGAACAAAGAGAACATCAGAAATAACCTGGTTGGAGTTGCTCTTGGTTTGGATTGTTACCTTTCCTTTTCCCATAACAGAGACTTTGGAGTTGTCACCAAACTTAACATTGTCATGAAAAGTCTCATCCAACTCAGTGAAGACAGACTTGTCTTCGCACATGTGGTTGTTGCAACCTGTGTCTAAGTATCATAGATTCTTGTGTGTTTCCTCCTTGGTATGGCAGACCATCAACAAGGACACTTCTTCTTCCTTCTCTACAAAGTGAGATTTTGAACTATGTCCTTGGGACAAATTAGTTTTGCATTCTAACTTATAATGGCCAAGCCTATGACATCGAAAGCACTCTACGTTGGACTTGTCTTCTGACTTTGGTCTATAATTGGTTGACTGGTGACCTCCACATCCTCCTTCTCTCCCTTGAGAATCTTGATTATCTTCGGCTTTTACTTGCAAGTTTCTATGATCATTATTTCTTCTGCTTTTTCCTCTTCCTTGGTTTGGTCTACTTGGAGTTGAAGGCTGATTGTTGGCAAAAGCTTGCGTAGCTTGCTCTTCTTTTTCTTGCTGAGCCATTTTTTGTTGATGGACCAATAAAGAACCTTGCAATTCATCAATCAAAAGAAAATCAAGGTCTTTTGATTCCTCAATTGAGCAAACAACATAATTAAACTTTGGCGTCATTGATCGAAGAATCTGTTCAATCACTGCCACATCTTCTATCTTCTCCCCATGGACACGCATCTTGTTAATAATCGCCATCGTTCTTGAGAAAAAATTAGAAATAGATTCTCCCGACTTCATGCGAAGCGTTTTGAACTTCGTACGAAGTGTTTGAAGTAGCTACCTTCTTGCTTTAGTTGATCCTTGATATTTTCTTTTAATGGAGTCCCAAATCTGCTTGGAAGTTTCTTTGCTAAGAATAGTTTCCAAGATGGAGTGATCAATAGCCTGAAAAAGGTAGTTCTTTGCCTTTAAATCCTTCAGCTTCAGTCCTTTTATCTCTACCCTTTGCGTCTCCGATAGCATAACACCAGTGGTTGATTCTGCTACACCAGATTCAACGACTTGCTAGTACTCTTTGGACCTCAAGAAGTTATCCATCAACATGCTACAATGATCGTAATGACGATCAAAACGTGGAATAGTTGGTTGCACAAACGTTGCTTCAGATGCCATTACTTTACTACTACAAAACAGAAACAATGTGAAATAAAAAAATAGGCTACTTTCACTGCCCTCTTTTCTCACTCCGCTGTGTTTCCCCCTTTTTTTAATTTTTTCTCTCTTCTTGTCCCTCGGATACTACTGATATCAATAAAGAAAAACGGAGAAAGGGACAAAATACTTTTGTGAAATGGGCATTTATTGCTTATCTGCAGCAGTACAATTTCTATTCAACAAATAGCCTTTATATAGGCAAATTACACAACGATTAAAAAAAAAAAAAAAGAGAAAGAAAAGATCAAAACCACTTCTTTGACCACTAACCCATGCCTATAGACTAAGCAACTATGCCACGTTTGTAACGAATAAGTCTAAACTATAGACCACCACTACTGCACTATTAACATATTCCTAAAGACTGATTATTCATAACAAACTAAGCAAAATAGTTGACTTAGCCAATAAAAAAAACACATGACTCAGTTAACAAAATATAGTTTTCTTCATAAATTAAAACATAATATTTGTCAATGGCAATCTAGCATTTTGGCGGTGCCTGTATTTTGTCCTAATTTGACCATTAAAGTCAAGCAACCCATAGGAATGTAATAAACAAAGTACTTAGTATGTGATTACTATGACCAAAGACACTTGTTCGACAGAGATCAACAAAAAAAGAAAACAGTAATTTTTCTTGGCCCCCAGTCCTATAACATTATTTTCAAGACACCTCTATATAAAAGGTTTTAGAAAAGAGAGCTTATCACAAAAATCATACATATTTCATTTTCACTTCAAAGTTTTTCTTCTTCGCCAACCAAATCGTCAACACAAGTTGCTGGCGTTGTTTCTGCTGATCATATTAGCTACTAAAAATACCGTACTCCTTTGTCTTACTTTTTATAATTTCAAGCTATTAAATTACTGCAAATACCTCATCGTTTCCCCCACGCACGTGTCAGTACATAATTACAACGCGGGAAAACTTTGAAATTAGTCCAAAGATGTTGGCGATGGCGAGGGTAAAATCAAGGTTCCAGTCAAATTATGGAACTTAAAAAGGTTTACACACGGATTGTGCATACCAATCCCATTTAACCTGTAAAATTATAACACTATTATTAATAAAATAATATAATTTAGTCTAAAAAATTATTATATATTAGACTGAGTATTATAATTTTTTAAGTAATAAAGTTTTTAATGATAACCCATATGAATAAAAAGAATTTTTCAATTCTACTACTTGTTCAGAAAACAAGGCAAACAATTAGAATGACAATCAAACCAAATGAATAGAAAACAAGTTAAAGCATAGATGTAAAATAATAATAATAATGTCTAATTGATTATTTTCTTAGAATATTGCTCTATGCATCCGATCTAAAAGTAATGATGTATAATTTTGACTTTCTTCCCGAAACATTAATGTGCACATTTTCTTTATCGGAAGAAATATGCACACTAGTGAGAAAAATCAAGAAAAAACAATAATAAGAGAGAGAAATGTAAATAGACTTACTTTATTAAACAATCCAATTCATATGGGAATAATTTTCTTAGAAAATGCTTAGGGATTTTTCTTAGACTTTGATTCAAGTGATGTTTTCTCAATCTTTTAGCCTTTACATAATAAAATGAAGTTTTCAGACTTTTGTGGGGTCATATATAAATTTGGGACAATATATATCTATATGTATGTATGAGGGAGCTAGTTCCCTTGTTTCCCTTAAAAAATAGATGCCATGCACATTATTAGAGATTCAAAAACGAATATACATTGATTCACTCGTACACTTTTTAACCAACATATTAACATATCTTATTTAAACCCACACAATTTTATATGTTAATCTCTAACTTAATAAAAAATCCAGTTCACTACTGGAAATATCCAACATTCCCCTGGCCCACAAAAGAAAAACACATCTTTAAGAAGAAAAAATCTAAAATATCTCATGTGTGTTGCCTAAATATCATTATTGCTCCTCTTACTCTTAAAATACCTAAAATATCCCTTCTGGTTTGCCTAAATACCACTTTACCCTCTCTTTTTTTTCAAAATATCCTGTGTGTTTTCAAAATCATGCTCAAAATATCCCTTTAAACGACTAATTTTTAAAAAATTCTAAAATTATCCTTCCCAATTATATTTAATGTTATTTTAAATACAACTTGACTTAAAGTTTAAAGAAAAGATATAATATTCAAATAAATATCTTAATTAAGCAGATATTTTAATTATTTTGAGAGTTTCTAACTTTTAAGATTGATTTTATTTAGTATCATGGTTTAATAATGGTTTAAATTGAATTTAGTAAAAATTAAGAAAGATAATTTTAGTTTTTTAAAAAGTTCAACACAAGATAAAAAACTTGTCAGGAAACAAGAACATGCAATGCAAAATAGCCTTTCAATTATCTTCTATAGGTAAAATGATAATAATATTTACGATAGACATGAATATTAATTAAACATATCAAATTAATAATTCATTAGAAAACAAAGTAATAACATTTGTTGTTGTGGTCACAGAGGCAGTTGGGATTGCATTTGTTGTTGACGTTGCAGGTGCGCCTGTTGCAGTCGTTGTTGTATCCATTGTAGGTGTTGTTGTTGCATCCGTTGCAAGTACTTAAATTTAAAATAACATTTAATATATATATATATATATATATATGGAAAGATAATCTTGGGATTTTACCCCTTACTAAGAGCAAAAAGAAAACAGTTTTAAATTAATTTCCACTCAAAAGTATTGAACGATACTTCTAAAATGTCATGTTGTCGACGTTCTTCCGATTGTTTTTCTTTTCCAAGTTTTCAAGCTGCTTCTGAATGTTTATGTCGTTCATCAAGTTATTTTCGTTTCTATTTGTCGTCGTCTCAAAGTAATTGTCGTTCTCGAACTTTGTCGTCATTATTTAAATTCAGTTTTTGATTAGCTTTGTCGTTTCATCATGCTTGTTGACCACTTTTTTGTCTTCCAATTACCCGAAAGCTATATAACCAATCTGGCCCTTTGTTTCAAGAATTTGAACCAAAAAAGATTTTAGTTTGATATCTCTCACTAAATTTAGACAAGTTTGGATTCTGTTCAACCTATAAACTAAACAGACTAGTTTTTTACGATCATAATGGTGCCAAAATTCAAGAGGTCTCTCTTCTTAACCATTTTGTCACAACCATGCACGAGTGACAAACCCCAACTTTCCCTACCAAAAAAACTTCGTCTCTTGCAACGATCTTCCAATTCTAAGCTCAAGCCCCTATTGGGACTACAATTCTCCATCAGGCCAAGTCAAAATTGCCTTCCGAAAATCGGGTCATTGATCGGAATTCGGATGGGCCATAAACCCTACTTCAACAGGATTAATAGTGAGATGTTCACAATAAAACTTCATGACAATATTACCACGTGGGGAACAAAGTTTTGCAAGAAGGAAAATTTCTGGGGAGGTACCGGCGATGCATGATCTGTCCCGTTCTATTCTCTGGTCTTTCGGAACTATCGACTTCCTTTCTGAAAAGGTTGAAGCGGGCAAAAGGGATTATAGGGCTACTGGAATAACCAACAGTTGGGGTTTTCTCATACCTCTTGGGGCTATAATAGCCAGGCATGCCAAGGTGTTTGGAGTGGCGAATACGGCTTGGTTTCATCTTCATGTGACGTGTCAGTTTTCGGGTTATCTCGATGGAGAACCGTGCTTTGGCTTGGTGAGAGGTCTTCTGGGACTGAGTTCAAGGCCTCAGATAAAAAGCTATAAGTATCTTTGCCCTAGCAACGGTTTAAATGTTGGTCGGTCGTTTCTTGAGGCCTAAGAAAGGAAATGAATACTGGGTGTTTTGGAATGTGTATCACTATACTCGTCTTTGATGTGTAGAAAGGGTTGGATAAATTGGAGCAATGAAAGATTTGTGGAGAAGTGCTTGTAGTGGGATTATTATGTCTGGGCTGTTTTGCTGTCGTTTTGGAAGCTTTCGCTTGTCACGTTGTTCTGAAATTTTGTACAAAGGAAACTGTTGCTTAGATGGCTGGAGATCAGTTTGGAGAAGAAATAATTTGTATAATGGGGATTGCTATCTTTGAATATTAATGATGCTTATGCAAATATGTTGTTTTTATTCGTGTATGAACTTTGTATTTTACATTGTGTTGATGAAATTTTTGGGTTATAGATATGTAATTAGCCTTGGGATGGGCTGAATGTGCGATTATGCAGTTTTGTCTCCTTCTCTTTAATTTATTTATGTATTTGACTTGATTCTTTATTTGCTATTGAATGTATTATGCTTAGCTTAGTTCATATTTCAGACTGTTTTACCTCCATGGTTCCGGTTGAAAATCTTTCCCTAATATTTGATTCTTTTTTGTCAACGTCTATTTTGTCTCCCATAAAAGGCATGGAACATTTCTTTGCAATTATATTATTAGAAGTTTGGCAAACAAACTATTTGCCGATATTACTATTTTTCATGCAAAGTAGCAACATCTTTTACATGCCCACGACCGCTTCTTTTATCAAATTAATGCTTTATGAAATATTATTCTGATATTCTCTCGAGTCTCAACACAATCAGAATATATTCTCAACTTCAAACCCGATATATCAGAAGTTGGAAATTAGAACAATATAACATGAAAAAAAAAATGCTCCTTTTGCTCATTAACATAAATGATAGAAATCGCGACAATTGATATTACAATAGCAAAAAGAAAAAAACCCTCCACCTATTACAAGGTTGCCATCAACATGGCACGGATTTTGGCTCTTAAATCATCAGAGACCGCCGTGGTTTGAGAGGGCTGGGATGGAGCACTTTCTTGTTGATGCGATTTTAATAAATCTACAGAGGCTTCCCTACTAGCTCTTTCACTTTCAGTTGCTTTCGATTGATCCGATTTTGCACAGATTTCTCCTTCTTCTAACTCCACTTCTCTTTCAGAATGATGTTTCCCATGTTTACTGGATCTGCTACGTTCCCGACCCTCATCGTTGGAGGAGCCACCATGCTTGCGTCTATGTCGAGTGCATCGATGTTCGTCATCAGAGGAGTCCACATGTCGATAATGGCGTCGAGAACGACGGTGCTCTTCATCATCAGAGCTACGATGGTTTCGCCTTTTCCTGGAGGACCTATGCTCGCCGTCGTCAGACGAGCTGCTGCACTTGTGCCGACGCTGAGAGCGCCGATCCTCATCGTCAGAGTATTCGTCACTGTCATGCTCATGCTTATGACGGTGCCGAGAGTCTCTGTCCTTGGAAGAGGAATGTCTTTTCCTGTGCTTATGTTTGTCCCTACTATGGTGTGACGACCGGTGTGACCTGCGCTTCTTCCGTGAGTGCCTGCGGTCCCTTTTGTCATCTTCCTCCTGTTCTTCTTCCTCCTCCTCTTCGTCTTCTCTTTTAGACCTTGACCTGTAAATCCTCTTTGATCTTCGTTCATTGCATTCGTAGACAAGAGTTCTCTTATCAGACTTCTCGGTCTTGTCCGAAGTAACAATATCTTCCAGGACCAAACTCCCCTCTCTCTCTTTTCCAGCACGATTCACAACGTCATTACCTGACGAGGAAACACCAGATCCAGCAGGTTCAACCGATAAGCTGCGCAATGGCTCCGGTTTTAAAGGTGCAGTCCCACTTTTTACCATGGCTGCAAACATCTTTGCCCGTTTCAATCTCTCAGCTTTCAGCTTCTGTTCTCTGGTCAAGGATGCTTCAGAGGAATCAGCCTCATTAGCAGCTGCACGAGCAGCCGTCTCTGCCATGGCCTTTGCCATGGGAACAGAAACGCTAGACTCCCCAACTGTGTTTTGCATTTGGCTGGAACTTTGAGGTTGAGATGAGCGGAGACACCCAAAACTTAAAAATTGCCCACCCTCATCGCTGGGGCCTTGACCAATGCCTACACCTGATAGTTTTGGGAACAGTTGTAGACTTGGATTCTTAATGCCACTTGTGGCAGCTTTAAGGATAGCTGCAGCAGCATCTGCATCTATAGTGACTTCGCATTGTGGTTGGCTAACTTTGGGAGGTGGATCTTGTCCATCCTTCTTGGATTTTCCAAGAACCATCCGAAACTTCTCTTTCTTGTCATAATCATATGGTATATCAGCATCAATAGATCCTGAGGACAGTGCATTGCTTTCTCTACGCAATGTAGTTTTCTTTTCTGTCCTGTGCCCCATTGACTCATGCTTCTCAGAAACGCAGCCCTTAACAGCTAACTTAGACTGTTGAAAGAAGAGGAAAAAAAAAACATACATCAACATCAATAAAGGGCAAAATATAATATTAGCAACATGGAAAAGTTGACAAATATCATAACTGCAAAAAGGGAGCATGATATAGACAGAGAGAGTGACAGGAAAGTTCCCCCTTTACCATAAAAACTGATCTTAACACTGGCAGATTTGAAAATTAATTTGTTATTAAACAAATCTTTGGCAAAATGAAATAAAATTAGAACACGACAGCAAGAATGCAGAGCTCACCTCCTGAGTCTTTTCCAGGACCTTTAAATAGTAAGGATAATATGGATTAGACGGCAGAAGGACCGGGAATCTTCCAAACTTACGATCCTGTTCAGCAAGAACAGCTTCAAATTCTTTGCCATTTTTCAAGATGAACTCAACTATCTTTTCAACCACTCTCTTTAATTCAGATGGAGGCTCCAACACAGGCAGTTCAACCTTGGAGGTGCTAGGCATCGCATGTTCCTGTGACTTACTGGTGGCAGGGCCAGCTGACCCCAAGGCATCCCCACCCCTTTTCCCCTCTGATGTAGTGGAACTTTTAACTGTGTTAATGCTATGATTCCGCTTCAGGACATGCACTTTTTCTTTCATATTGTTTGAAACGACCTCAATTTTAGCAATTGTATTTTCTGAAGTTCCCTTCTGTCCTACTCCATAAGAAGCAGTCATACTACCAGCACCGCCAGTTTCCTGAGACTTGTCTGATTTTGTTTCAGGTAATAGATCCTCAGTTGTGCCATCCTCATCCTCTCCAGACCCGTATACAGAACCAAGCAAGGACAATGCACCACCAGTCTGATTAGGTCCATTATCATCTTTCTTCTCCTCTTCTGGAGATTTCCTATCAAGTGGCTCATGAAGATCGACAAGATACCTAAAGTAGGGATGAAGATGATGGTCAGGCATCAAGAACCCAAATGTTGGGTTGTCTCCTTGTTTTACCCTCAAAACAATTTCGGATTGCCCACCATGCTTGCTGACAAACATAGCAGTGCGTGCGATGATTTGATGTACCTTCTCTGTTGGAGGCTGCAAAAACAGGAGAAAAAATTTCCATTTCAAAATTAAGATATTTCACATTTTCAAAGCTCACATGATATAATATCACGTAAAAAAAACTAAGAATAAACCACAATAGTTAATCCTAATATAAACCCATCGAACCTCATACTATAAACCCATAGAAGCTCACATATTGTGGTTTGTAAATAACAATTAAGACCAAGAAAGAGAACCCTATGAGTTATGTCTCACCCAAATTGCTTGCAAGCAGTAAGATTAAGGAATTTCTACCATCCTAATCCCACCTGTACAGCCCCTTGGATCACAAGAATGCCATCTCTGCTCCGTGCATCTGAAACTTAGACATGGTAGGCCTTAGAATAACACATGCACCTTAGTGAATTATCATCTGATCAGGCCACATTGGTTAAGCCTCAAACCTACAACAATAATTGTATTGCATAAACTGCAGGCCTCAAATGCAAGGGAAATTACTTACTAGGTTCTGAATTAAGCTTTCTGGCACAGGAAAAGGTGGGCGGAAAACAGAATTGACAACATCATTTTTCAGCGCAGTTGCTTCACCCGGATTTTCATAAGAGAAGGAAACAGCATGGTAGCCACCATCAACCACCAGCTCTGCATCTTTACCTGCATCTGAATACGAGGTAGAATATTTAACATCAAACTTATAAAGGATAAGAAAACCACTTCTACCCGCAGTGAAGTCAATAATACACAATAAGAAACTAGTTTCAAACGGGTATATCAACAGAAACTAATTTTATATATATATATATATATATATATATATAAATCATTAATAAGAACATTCTTACTCGCGTCTCTGACAAAGGAATTGTTGCAAAATTCTATTCCATCCTGCAAACTGAAGAAATGTTGGGAAAAGTATAACAGTGCTGCAAACAAGAAACTGACTCCCATACACCAATCACAGGCTTAAAAACCACACCTCCCTTGGTCCCAAAAACATTAATGCCCACTTCACGGAGCATTTCTAGAAACTATCAGCCATTAGTGTCACTACCGACAACAAATTCCGCCCCTTTAGTTCAGTAAATTATCAAATTCTCAAGGTTCTAAAAGCCTTTTCCAAATCACAGAAACCAGCTACTCTATGGAGAATTCACCAGTACTTCCACAAAACACCCCAACCTAAGAACTTCAGTTCAAGATAACTAACCGCCAACAGCGGAAACAAAATTCGACCTAGAACTACAAAATCCTATTTTTCCTCCATTACACTAAAAATGAAAAACAAACTACATTAATTAAATTTTTCAATCCTTACATTTTGAAACTACCTAGAACAAGAAAATCCAATTTTTTTCCTCCATTATCTTCATCTAAAGCACCAATATTAAATTATGCCTCAAATAAAAATAAAAACGCATTAAGCAAAATATAAATTAAGCAAAAAAGTTCAATCTTTACTCTTTTTTCCTTGCTTACCTTGTTCTTGTTCATCCGAAGGTTGCGGCAAATCGAGGTATCGTTCGCGATCGAGGTCGGGTTCGAGCGCCCCATCGGGGAGAAGCGGCGGCCGGCGGCGATTTCGAGGCGGCGGAGGAGCTGAGAGGAGGTGGCGGACGTCGTAGCGATCGATGGATAGCGAGTTCCACTCGACGAGAGCATCCTTGGAGTTCACGAAGGCGGCGCTCGCGTCGTCGTCGAAGAGAAGCGCGTGGCGACCAATCACCTCCAGATCCATCGCTTCTGATCGGCCGTCTGGTTCTGCGAGATTGTGAGCAGAAGAACCAGAGCGAGAATTGCCGAAACCCTAGATGCGACTTTTTTTTTTTTGGCTGAAAATGGATTGCGTTTCGAATAGACACGCAGGGGAAACAGAAAGGTAAAAGGAAGGAGAAAAGAGAAAAGAAAATGCTATTTGCTGAAGTACCCTTTTACTTTTTGTATTTGTGATTTAACCTATGTCATTGACGGAAGGAAGGGATAATTTCATTTTTATACTCTACTAATAAATTTAGTGATAATCTAATAATTATACCTTTGTTTTGTTTATGGATCCCATTTGTATATTTCAACTCATAATTGTTTTTGTTTTCTATGGGCAAACGATCACTTTTGGGCCAAAAAAGACCTTGAAGAAAAAAAAATTAAAAGAATAAGAAAAAACTAAAAATTAAAACATGTGAAATATTGTGAATGATGGTCAAGTCATTTTCATGGTCAAAGATAATCTTTTGACAAAAAAAAAGGGTAGAATTTAACCTGACTCTGAAACGTAATGAGAGATAAGTTATGATATTTTAATAATTTCCAAAAACAAGGTACATAAATTGAAATTGTAGTTTTTTTACACGATGTCGTTTTAAAGCTTTGCTTAAAAGGAAGAACACGCATGTCGTTTTTACTCACGCGTCGCTGGCAATTCAGTATTTACTGCATAAACGACTTGTCGTTTTAATTGAAATAATTCAGCGGTCCATAAAAATGACATCATTTTCGTTTCCAAATATTAGGATTTAGGAGTAACATTTAGGGCCTATTTGATAAATAGATTCAAATTAGTGATTTGATTTGAGTTATTATAATTTGAATTAGGATTTGAGTTAGTGATTTAAATTACTATCCGAATTGACGTTTAGATGTATATTTAAGTTTTAATTTGAGTATGAAATAAAATTGAAATTTGTGTTTGGAAAGGCAGTGAAAAAAGTTTTTGATTTATCAACAAATCTAATAAGATCTTAATGTTAATAATCTTAAAAAATATGCAATATAGATCTTCATTTATTTCTCTCTTCACTAAGAACACAATGAAAGAAGAATCATCTCAATTGGATAATAAATGAATAAGTTATGATTTTTTTCCTCAAATATAGGAGAGAGAAGATATATTCAAGTTTAAAAAGTTTAAGGGAGTTAAAACCCTAAAAACTTAAATCTTGATACTCAAAGGATTTAAATTTTGAAAAAAACAAACAAGTATTCAAAAGATTCTTAATATTTAAATTCAAATTTATGTATAAAGAATACAAAGAGTCCTCAAAACAAACGAGGCCTTACGCAGTTGCAGGTATTGCCAAATCGCCAAGTATATAATTCATGCCCCCATGGCCAAGTTGAAAAACAAAAATGAATAAAATAAAACAATATGGAGTTTTTATTTTGGTTTGTATCGTTGTTCTATGAGATTAATTTGTCCATGTGTTGTTATTCCCCATCATCCTTTCTACGAGGAGCGACGTCTCGTTTGTCGGTTACCTTACAAAACTTCCTGTTGTTTTACCTAAAAGTTTAATGTCGTTCGAAATTTCCATTAAAAGTTTGGAGATCCATCCTCCATTTCAATTATCTAAAAACAAGATTTATCTACACAATGTCTCTGCAAAGAGCCAAAGACGAAGGCTACCAACGACTACAAGAGTGCTTTGAGAACATAATTAGATGCATAAATTAAAACCAAAATAATGTAACATGTATGAGCTTTACACTCTAACAAATTTTGCTTTCCATTATAACAGTTGGTCAAATGAAGAAAGCTTTCATTATAGCCTATTTTTATTTTACATTATAATATATGAAAGTTTACACTATAATAATTGAAACTATATAGTAAGAACGACGTTGTCACGTAAAATTTACAATATCTTATCCTTTCAAAACATAAAAAATAAAATAAAATACAACACAATATTTTACAATCATGAATAAGCCAAAATCCACCCATGCAAAATAATGTAATGGAGGCGCTATACGTGTCCATCATGCAGCAATCTGTGCTGCCATCTCAGAAGAAGAAGATGGCAAGTATTTGTCCAAAAATTTGACAGTTAAATGGAGGTATCTGTCCCTAGTGCTCAAACATGACTTGGCAGTTTCCATCAGTTTGGAGCAGATTAGAGATATGTCTGGACTTGGCTGCCATATATGCAACAAACAAAACATGCAAAAAAAAAAAAAAAAGTGAACATAAGGAAGAATTATAATGCAAAGAGTATATTCTGCAAAAACTTCAGTCCCCTTTGGATTTTTCTTATTATTATTTTTTATTTTTTGCGTTTTAGAGGATATGGTTAATTTTCTTACCAAAATAAAGAAAAGAAGTACAGGCAGGTATTGAAGGAGCTTACAGCAAAAGATGATGCAATGCAGTTGCAAGCTTCAAGTGCCAGGCTTCCACGAGCAGTCTTAGTTTAAGAAAGTAGAATCATAATCAGAAGCAGCAAATATTAAGAGAGGGAAAAAAAAAAGTGAATTTGTTCAAAGTACGTCATATTTACCAACGATGGTTCTTGTTGAATAGAATCAACCAGGTGCTGAACAACCACTTTTGACAACGAGGAAAGTTCATCAAAATAAGACAAATCGCCGTAGTATAGATAGTCATTTCCTAGAACCTGAAGAATCAAAATGGAAAATAACACCATTAATAAGATAATTAGAAACTTAAATAACCCCTAAATGGGTTTGATTCTGTTTCTATTATAAATGGCAAAACACATTAGTCTGGCCTACTTTTCATTATTCTATACCTTTCCATGATCAACACCATAGGGAAGCTTATTTTGAGATAGGGTTGCTGCCAGTAAAATTATTGAACAAAAAACTTTTGCCCTCATTTTCGCTTTTGCCCTGAAACGACAACTGGAAACGTCAAACGAGAACTACAAAGGAAATTTGTTGACAGAAGTAAGGACATGTAAAATCAGAATGTTAAGAAATGTGTCATGGGAAGCTTACCATGACTGGGAGTTTACAAGTGATAAAATGGAGTTGAGGAAGTACGTAGGTCCCAGCTCAGTATTACCTTCACATGAGAAAATAGATGATTCTTTGTTTCTTAGATTGGAGTTGCAATTAAATTAAACAAATGAAACACAAATCCACAAGCAAGATAACAAAATAAATTATATTTCTCCCACCTGGAATCATAACCAAGAGACCACATAATTTGCGAATTGAGGAGAGTATCCCATCAACGTCTCTTAGATTTTTTGAGCCTATGCAAGCACACAGACAAATATTTACAATGATGTCATATAAAATATGAGACAGTAATTTAACATTTAAAACTTAAGCTCAAATAATAAAATTAGCACGAGAGATAATTAGGAAAGCTTATCATGGGAAGAACATAATCATGTGATAACATAAAACTATGAATATCAATATTGAAACTAACCAATCTTCAAATCTAATTCAAAAAAAAAAAAAAAAACATCTTGAATAATAATCCTGTATTGAAGACTAATTTCAAGTAGGGATTTTATAGACAAAGAGAGGTGAACTAACCATCCATCATATCTAAACTTTGCAAACAGCTGATTGATGAATTAATTAGCCCCTCTGAATGAGATACTAAGCCACTTAATAAAGCAACCTGTACAGATTGGTACACAAAGAAGTGAAAATATGTAAAATAATTGTAGAGTTGGTATAAAACATAATTACTACTGTAATTACCTCCGCAGTCTCAAGGTACAGATTTAGCTGACTAATCTGAGATGAAATAGAAGGTAGTGTGACTTCCGCAAATGCTACACACGATTTGATGAAACTATGATGTTTATTGCCATGTTTCAGAGCCTTGACTGCCAAAAAATTGCTGGAGTGAATTAGAATTTCCTGCAAGTAAATGAATGAAAAACTAGTTGTTCAAAATTCAAAATATGTACAGAGAGAAGAATTTCCAGTAAAATTCAGCAAGCATTGAAGGACTATCCTCCACCCACAAGTGACTAAATTTAGTTTGTGATATATATCTAAAATAACAATTAAGGGTACAACATTATAGATGTACAAAAGAAAGGAAAATAATTACAGACCTTTAGCCCAGCAATGCCGCCAAAAGCTCCACGGCATTCAACTAAAAATGTTAAATGGCGTTCCATCTCTACACCATAATCAACCTGACAACAGAGTAAGATACATGAGAATATCCCACATCAATAGCAACAATTAACAAATTGAAAGGGAATGGCTGAAATTTGTTACCATATTAACAAAACAGGAAATTAATCGTGCTGGTTGGTTGTCAGCATCCTTCACATTCACAAAGTCTATAGCATCATATAGAGCCTGAGATATTTCAAAAAGCAGGTGTATGGTTGTTGGATCACATATACAACCATTCCTGCGCGATGAAACAACCCTCGAAAAATAAGAATTTCACTGGTGGGATTTACAACAACAAAGAAAGGAACGAGGAAAAAAAAACAGTAAAGAGTGTGGAGGTCTTGTTAAGGTCAAGCAGTATCAATGTCAATTTCCCTAGAACAGCAAGACCAGCAAGGAAAAGGTGAAAGCCAAATAGACAAAGTAGCTACTAAAAAAGTACCTTGTTGCCAAATTAAGGATATGCATATTGACAATATTCCTTGAGCTCCCATACATTATGTCCAAGATCTCAAGAAAATGATTCTGCAAAAGAGAATATATGATAAAGTCTCCGGGCAGTTTAATGAGATATAATAATCGTAAAACCACCTAAAAAAGAAAATAAAGCAAAGTGACCCCTTATTATCCTTAGGACAAGCACTGCCACAAGACATGACAAAGAGAGTTGAAAGAAAAGGGGAAAGAAAAAAGACAAAAGGGAAAATTTTCAAAGTAGCATACCAAAACAACCACATCTTCAATACGTTTATGATGAGAAAGAAGTTTGACCAAGATGGACTGCAAGCTTGCTTGTTCATCTTCGGCGGTCCCTATTTTGCATGCCCGCATTGAAATACCTTCTAAAATGGTATTCAAATGGTTATCCTGAATAAATGATTCAATGCGCAGAGCAAACTTAGATGGGATATAGCTAATACTTGTGCATAAGAAAAGGCTCATGTTAATAACAATAAAACATTGAGGCAATATCAATAAACTTATGTAATAAATTCAAAGATATCAGTGTAAGCACACTAATGCTCTAAAGAGACAAGGTCATTTGCAAATTATTAACAAAAAAAAAAAAAGGAAAAAGAATCAGGTAAAGACGCTAATCTTAATACACATACACTCGTACAGATAGTAAACATCACACGGATTCAGAATCTACTTACCATCTGATTCTCAAGAATAGCGTCCACAAATGCATCCACAACCTTCAAGTACTCATCAAAGTTCTCATATTGAGTAACAACCTGAAATAGTTATCATTGTATCAATATATATGTCGGTCGAAAAGATTTTCTTAAACATCCCGGAGAAACAAGCACCAGAAAAGGAACATATGTCAACCTAAAAGGTAGGCTTGGATACTTGAACAAGATAAAATGAATCAGAAAAAGAAAATATACAAGATAGAACTCCGAAGTCAAGCAAACTAGAGAAGAGAATTCTGATTACCTGGATAATTTTATCCACCACAGCACTGACGGTGTCTGCATGAGATTTATTTCCATAAAGCCTGAATCCAAGTAATCTGTAATTCAAGCACTTTGCCAACCAAAAAGAGAAAGATAAAATGATTCAGTTTCATTGCATTGAAGAACTTTTCATACATTCAGATTAAGAATGTTTGTGTTTTAGATTTTCCCTAGGATGCCCTTGACACATGAGCCAAGACCCAAGACCAAGGTCCATATTTTAAGATTAAAGAAGAGGAAGGGGGTCCTAGTCTAGGATGTGCTAGTTATGGAAATTATAATTATTTAGAAGTTCAAGAAGAAAAAATGGTACACCATCATTGGACGGACTAACCTGATTAAAGGAATTATCATTACTGCATTTGATGACATGAAGGATTTTCTCGGCATTTGAGCAAACTACTGCAGTTGGAAGTTCCTTAAGTAGATGATGAAGAACAACTGAGACGCAAGGAAAAGCTCCAAACAACTCCTCTTCATTCCTCCCCAGTCCAAGCTCCATGAGAATTTTACCTACTTGCCTCTTTGATAAAGATTCAAAGAGATATTATACTAACAACCATTAAGCCATAGCAATAACAATTTAAAACATAAATCATGTAAAATACTAATCCTGATATGAATTGTTTCTTACAAAAACAAAGATCGTTATATGAGAAATTCATCTACATTAGAAGAGAGGAAGTTGGTTACAAAATATTGATGTCATCTGTCTCACATATAGCAATTTTGATAGTTACAAAATTTTTAGCATCTGTTCCTCAGGATTCAACACAATGCAATAGCACACTCATTTGCTAATTATATGTAAAGACGAGCATAGCTGCTGTACAAAAATCCATAGCATACCTGAGATGCATCCTTAAATATGCACTTCATACTAAACTCAATGGTTGGCTCCATCAGGCTGACAAGCAATCTATTGTTATTAATATTTCCTACTGCAACACCTTTTGCTGATATGATCCTTGACAATAGCATTCTGATGTCGTTAACAGATCTAACTAGATGTGCTGTTCCAGAATTGTCAAGAAACCATGTCAATTTCTAACCATAACGTTGCAAAGTTATATAGACACATTTACCTAAGGAAGTTTCAAAGAAGCATGCTACAATTCCATGTCTAAAATACAGCATGAAAGGATACAACCCTTAAAACAAAGATTCATCCATAAGGTCCATATAGAACTTCAGCCCAAATATGGATGTTAAAATCAATCTAGTTTACCAATTAGAACTCTCAACCACTCAGTTTTCAATCTGCCTTATGAAAACTGAATAGAACACTCACTTCAAGCATATATCTGACCAATATTTCTCTGTTACTTTTCTGACAATCTCCTTCCTCGTTCTTTCCGTTACTCTTTTCTTTTCGCTTTTTTTTAATAAATAAATAAAAGAATAAAAAAAGTCCCTCCTTTCTCTCTTATTTCCTACTGCACCTTTAAATTTATCAAAGTGTTCACAGGGTATCCAAAATAATAACTATGTCTATTAATGAAGTATGAGTCTTTACCAATATCATAAGAAGGCAATTTGCGCATACAATGGGCCAAGTATAGACGACAATATGCAGATGCTAATGGATCTGCTAACCCTCTTATCATCATTACCAAGCGCTGGAGACAGTCTTCAGGCCTCTCATCCAAGAAACGTCGGCAAGGTAATATTGCTAGCTCCAGGTAACTAAAATACAACATGATAAACAGCCAAGAAGAACCATATTCAGAAAGAGAGAGAAAGATTAATAATCAAAATTTACACCAGAAAAGATGAGACATATAGTAAACATATGTATAATAAAATAAAGAAATAAATACTATCAGACAAGTTCAGAATTAAACTTCAATCAAACAACTTAGGAAGCTCATATATTGGAATACAAATGTTAATAACAAGCTAAATAGGTAATAATTACAAGTAAACATCATCCTTAAGAGATCGCATATCAGAGCGAAAAAAAAAAAAAAAAAACTGGAACAAGTCTATATCATTGACAATATGGTCACTTCTTACTTGAGGTGAAGTTGCATCTGTAACACTCATAGCACATGACAACTACAACATCAATCAAATCAAGTTCAAAGAATAAAGCATTATAGCACTCTTCAAAACTATATTACTTAGAATTTGCTTTTCTAGAATCTGTCTCATAGCTGCTAACAAAAACAGGCGGCTAAATGCCTTTCAGATATCAGAAGCGACAGGGCTTTCCATCTCTCCTTTGGACTTTGGAGGGCTTTTTCTTATTTCTTTCCCTCATTTCTTTTTATTTAGACTAAGCATATTCTAAAGCCCTGTAAATAAGGAAAACAATAATTCTCATTCCAGAGAATTTATAAAAACAAAAAAAAAAAACAAAAACAAAAACAAAAGTAGAATCTAAGGAACTCACACGCGTGGAAGAAGCCCTCGGATGGCACCAATTTTGAAAAACCAATTATTGCAAGTTTCTTTGGCATCAGAGCAAATATCACTTGCTTTGAAGTTCTCTGCCATAAATCGCAAAGAAGTTCAGGAAAAAGCATGAAGCTGCTACATAGTAATGGAGCCAACATTCTTGTCCAAACCTAGAGATGATAATGAATGACTGGTAAGAATGGAAAAGTCCAAGGTAATAAGGAAAGAGGTATTGATAAAACTTTATCAACTCATTTATGTCATTTACCCTGTTCTCCAGTTTATGAGACATAAAGCCACGTGACTACAGGCAGTTTTTAATCTTTCAATAACGTTAGCACTATTTAGAAGAGCTATCAATAGATTGAGCTACTCTATTGCCATATATTAAAGAATGCCTAAAACCAGGAGCAATCTGACTATGGTTCATTTACTTTCTCAATCAACAAGGGCCATATTTTCCAAGTGACATGACACTTTCTGGAAAATTGACATGAAGACATATACAGCACAGGATGTCAATACAAGTTGCTATAGAACCTAATTAAGCTAAAATGTAGCAAGAATTGATTAAATTACTGCACTGCCATAACTAGGACTTTGACAAACAGAATACATGTCTAAAACCAATTATGCCTATTCCTCACATGATGCATCCAATGTATCAATAGCTTTACTGTAAAGAGAAAAACAACTGAAGAAATATATCAAATGGAAGCACCTGGTAAAGAGCACAATTTGGTTCCATCTTCTGAAAATTCAGCTTTCCGCTTGATGCGTTCCCATACCATATCCCCAAGCGTGTCCATAACATCAGTAGCAAGAACAAAAACCATGCCATAAAATTGTGACACTGATGTATCTAACAAAAGCCTAGCAACCTGCAGAACCAAGAATTGGTTTCAAAGTTGGATGACACTATCACATAACAGCAAAAGCCTTTTACTCATTTTCTTGTGTGCAAATGGTATTTTTAGTCCTGTGTATATATATATATAAGCATGTGCACACATATAAAAAGAAACAAAAGTCTCACAGAAGAATAAATTCCTTTGCACATCAGCTAAATGGACATGCTCAGTAAAAAAAAATAAAGTAAAAAATCAAGAAGGATAACAAAATAGATATATCAAGTGTTGCATATCAAAGAATTATAGGAACAGTGGTAACAAAACTAATGTCCTGAGCATTATAGATGTTGAATAAGAAGCCTCCTTAAAGGCATACAAAATTAATTGCAAAAATGAAAAATCTACCAAGGAAACAAATTTAAACAAAGTAACCTTTATAGATAACTTCAAAGATGTCACGCGATCACCAGCATTCCATGCACGAACAATTTGGTCCTTGAGGTCATGTAAGCGGGAAACATACTCTTGTCGTGTTATAACTTTAGCACCCTCTTCTGAGAACTTTTCTGGGTCTTCAAGCTCCTCCAAATGCTTACTTGTTGAGGATTTCTCATGCGCTGTGAATTGTCATATCATTCAATTATAACAAACACGTAAAAAGTATACTTCCTCAAATCATGGAACTAATGAGAGAGCAAGAGAGGGGTTTGGGGCGGGGGGGCGGGAGAGGGAGAGGGAGGAGGGGAGAGGGAAAACTGATAGGCTTTCATACTTGTTCCACCACCTTTTATTATCACATCAGACATCTGCAAGTTCAAAAAAGGAAAGGAAAAGAAAAATCAAACCTGAGCTCTTAATAAATACTAAAAAAAAGAGAGACTTACAAAATTCTCAGCACGAATTTAAGTGAAATTCAAAGTTTAAACTTTAAGGATTTACAAGAGCATCACTTCAATATCATATAGCCAATTCATTTAAAATCCCTTCTCTCTAACACCTTTTAATTGACTTAACATCATAAAATTTGACATAATTTTAGGGTCATCTTGGCTTCGAATTTCACACTAGGAGTGAAATCAGAGAACTAAAATCTTGAGAATATAAGATTAAACATTGAATTTCACTTGAACAAAGGGGAGGATTCCATAATTTTTCCTTGCAAAAAATGAGAATTTCCAGTCTAAAAACGAATTGAAAAACATAATAAGCCCCTATTAGCTTTCAACACAGAGTAAATTAAAAAAAAAAAAAAAAAACCACATTTTTAATGGAAAAACAAAATGCGAAATCTCGAGTCAGCATAATCAGAAGGAAAAGAAAAATGATTACCGAAGAAACTGAAACCATTTTGGAAACAGGAAATCTCTGCATCAAGAATCTCTTGAAAGAGGTCCAATCTTTCTCTTGATTTTGCGTCGAGGCTTCGTTGGGAAGTTCAACATCAGAAATACTCTCGGAATCTTGCAAAACCTCTCCAGAGACACCTCCATTGTCGTGTGAAGCTCTCAAAGGATCAAAGAAGTCGTTATTTCCATGATCAACAGCAACAATCTGAAAAAACAAAAAAAAAAAAACACTAAACTTGGTGATTAAGTTTGAATTTTCTACTTTTTTTTATCTATTTTTCCAATAAATTTTAAATCTTTATCAAATGGTGAAGAAGAATTCGATAACCAGCGAGAAAAGTAGAATCTGATGTGAGAAAATGTTAGCGGCACTTTCTTGACAGCCAAACAGATGCTTAAAATCAACAAGGATGAGAGAAAAGGAAGGGATCAGAAATTTGAAAAATTAAAAAAAAAAGGACTATGGACCTGGAGGTGAGACGGAGATGGTGAAGCTGAAAAAGGATGATCGGCGGCGCGTGAGCGAGGCAGCGCGTGAGATTTCTCTTCTGCGGAGTAGTCGCGATGTCTGAAGTACTCCATGGAAACTCCAATGCTGTACTACGGCAGCTTCTCGTCTTCTCTCCTCTCTCTTCTTCTTCTGCTCTCGGGCTTTTTTTTTTTTTTTTTTTTCTAAACGACACTTTCTTGAATAATACGGCAGCATTTTTCATACGACACTTTATTATTTACCCTGCATTAGCGTCTACGACGTCGTTTTTTCCCATACTCGTCGATTATATCAATGCTTTTTTCCCCCTTAAAAATATGTTGTTAAGTTTTGATTATTATGTTTTTTTTAATTTATTAATAAAAAGATCTTAGTGTTAGTTAATACATAGCTTTTATAAATATCATTTTTAAAATAATAAGGATTGCACTGAAAAAGTTAAATAGGAACACGTCTCAATATACATATATGTATATATGTATTTATATGATTTCAGTAGAAACATACTGAGAAAAAAACTATTTAAAAGAGGTATATAAAAAAAGATTACATTATAGAGGAATTTTTGACAAATGAAAGGCAAAAACCTAAACACGGCTACGTACGAAAGAAATTCTATTAATAAAAATAAAATAAGAGAAAAAAAGGGATTTTAAAATTTTACAACAGGTTCAAATTAGAGAGAAAACATTTAATAAAGAATAATAGTTAAAAAAAAAAATTGACATGAACAAACTTTGAAAGAAGACATCAAGGAAAAATATTACAAGCCGAGCAAGGCTAACTAAGTTTTAATCTAACATATATATTTTCAAATTATCCCCCAAATAATGAGATCTCACATTGTGTAGGACATGCATCCTTTGTTGACACTACTTATGTGCTTCAGATCGGCCAAAATGAATTACATTGTAGATTTTATTAAGACTAGTTGAATTCTACGTGGAAAACTCTTCAATTTGGTCTTCTTTAATTATCATGTTGTTAAAAGAAGCACATTACAAAGAATGACACTATCGAGGATTTATGACAAACTATTTTTTTTTAAGACCAAAAAATTAAGCACGGATACATGTAAAAGAAATCATGATAATAAGAGTAAAGAACGGGAAAACCACATTTCAACTCCCTAACATGAAAAAATTAAAGAAAATGCATTTATTAACAAAAAATGGAAGGATGATGTGAAAAAAAAAATTAAAAATGACATTTTAAAGAGAAAAAAATGGTGTAATTAGTTAATTAGAAAAACCCAATAACATATTTTAATAGGATCGATTGAAAAGGAAAAAAAAGTATTGTAAAATGATAAGGGATACATTTGAAAATAAGCTATTTTGACAAAAGTAAAAAGACAAAACAAAATGAAAAAGCAAAAGAAAAATCGAAATAATGAAAAAACAAAAAAAAATTAGAAAAATGTCAAACATAAACATCCATTAATTATATTTTCCAAAGTTGTGTTTAAAATATGAGAATTGACTGAAAAGGCTGGAAATGTATAAGAAAGATGCAAGAGGAAATTTTTTTCGCTATTTGATGCACAAAATATAAATAAAAGATATTTTTTCTAATGGATAATTTGTTATTAAATCGAAACTTTTTTTTTTCATCAAATGAAAATATTGTCTTTATTAAAAGAATGAGTTAATTACAAAAATAGGTTTCCAAACTAATACTAAACCCAAATCCTAAAGTTTAAAACATTCAAAACTGACATTGATTTATGTTAATTGTGAGGAAATTAATCCTTTTATTAGCTTACAATTGAAAAATAAAAAATGACAAGAAGAAAAATAGCATGTGAGTCGTGTGTGGTAAGCAATTGGATTATTGAAGTGGGTTGTAAGTACCTAGAGAGCTCTATCAGGCCCCATACACTTATATGGGTGGGAAAATTCTGACACATCACTTATAGGTAGAGTTGAATATGGTTTTATAGCTAAACTATTCCTGTAACCATAACGCTACGTATTTAAAGGGAGAACATGATGAAATATTAGAACAAAATGTGAACATTATATCCAATCCTTTTTCAATTAGTTAGTCTCTTTTAAAAGTCTATGAATTGTCCATTTTAATCTCACTTAATTGGCACATGAGTTGCATATGATTTATCAAAATTTTAACGTTGATGCAATTAGAGGACTAAATTTACTTCACCAAACTAGATCATGATCAATTTTGGGACTCATTAAATTTTAAGGATCAAAGTTGGATTTTATGTTAAAGTCAAGATAAGTTTTGGGATTAATCCTTAAAAAAAAAGAAAAAAAAAAGAAATCGACCACATTAGTACTTTCTTTCCATTTAATGGCGCTCAAGATCACCAACATACTTAAAAGATTCTACTGAGTTTTAAGCATGTACGTTGTTTATACTGTTATGCTTTTAGAGGTGTTCACAAATAGTACCGATTAATCTATAATCCGATTCATTATTATAAATTTGGAAAATTTTAATCTAAAATTAATCTATAAAACCCTCAATTCATCCAAAAAAATTGAATTTTGTGGATTGAATTTCACAAATTCACAAATTGAGCTTTCAGATTTATCAAAAACTAGAGATTAAATTAAACATAACACAACATAACATAATTCAACAAAATTGAACATATTATAACCCAATGAAATGCAAGTCTTTGACACTATACTAAATTATAACATTACAATCTATTATAGCAAATAAACTTAAATAAAATTAAAACAAAGTCTTAATCATTCATTATTACCCCGCAATAATACTTTAAAGTCAGATAGACTTCTAAAAAACTTAGAACCTAACCCAACTAAATTAATATTAACTATAACTACATATAGTCGGTTAAAATATTTATTTCAAACATTCTACATATATAAACTCTATATAATATATATAATTCATATTCACTAATTATACGGAGTGCGAGATGCTCAATTCATACCTATAGGATTGAAAAAAATCTAAATGCATCACAAAACCATAATTTTTACAATCCAATTTAATTTGATGAACTAGATTGAATTAAATAGATTGACAGATTCTCTGAACACCTCTATATGTCGGTTCTAATATAGAATCTCTCTCGTGTTTGTGCTTGTGAGAGAGAGATATTAAGTCAAAGTTTATGAAATGCATCAGTATATGGTCGATCACCATTTCTCAAAGCTAAAACAAACAACAATGAAGCCCAAAATGAATCTCTCTTTTTTTTCTTTTATTCCTAATTTGATAGAAGCCCTAGAGGTTAAACTTAACCATGTTAATCATTTTAGACAAATTAACGAGATAGGCACCTATAGAATATACGCAAAAAAGTTCGTACAGTTAGTCAAACAATAAAAATTAGAGCAAATGACAGGACACGTGCTGCCCATTAATTGGCTGCGCAATTGGTGTTTTTGCACATATAGTAATGACTTGTCACACAGAAAACGGGTCTCTCTTTAAGCCTTAAGAACTAGTTAACTTTGTGTTCACATATTAATTTGATTAATAAGGACTTTACCTAGCTGGTGATGAGATGGGTTGTACGGAGACTATTTCTTAGACATCAAGTTTAGTTTAATTAAACACGTCAGCCGCCAAAATATATTTTTTTTGAGAAAAAAAATCCTCGTTTGCTTGGTTTTTATAGTTCCCCTATTAAATTATTAATGACCTCATAAGCCCTTTGCTTCCCCTAACGGCATGCCTTAATTTCTTCAGGTCGGCCTCTGTACCACATTTGGATTCTTCTTCAATCACAAATCAAGGGAGGCTAAATATCGGATTTGCCCTTTGACTTGTATGCATGTCTTCACTATTTGTATGTGCAAGATTGTAAATCCAAGCACACAAAAAATGGAATGCCCAAATTTCCTTTATGCACCATAATATTAAAACCCTAGAATATTCGACCACACTCTTCGTACCACACCCCCAAAAAGAAAGCATCGCCTTTTTTTTTTTTAACCAGTTTTCCCGCGTCAAACCCTCTCTCTCATTTCTTCCTACTATAAACATCAAGTCTTCCCTCCTTCACATGACAAAAAACTCACTCTAGCTAATTCCCCAACAAAATCCAATACACAAAACTCTCTCTCTCTCTCTCTCTCTCTCTCTCTCTCTCCCCTCTCTTTCTCTCTCTATAGAGCAAAAAGGGAGGCTAACCCAACATGGAACTTGTCAAGCTAATCTTCCTAATTGGAACAACCATGGCTTTATCAATCACCCTCTCAATGAAAAACATGGTCAATGTAGAGGGCAGTACTTCTTCCATGACCAAGAATGCTGTGCATGATCATGAAGAGGAAGTGCCACAAGTACTAATGCCTTCCAAGAGGGTTAGTCGATTCCTCGCGGAGTCGAAGGAGAGAAACGCTAGGGCCGCGGACCACTGCCACAAGGACCACGAGGTGTGCTACGCCCTCGATGGCGGGAAGAACTCGACATGCTGCAAGAACAAGTGCGTGGACTTGAAGCACGACCGCCACAACTGCGGCCAGTGCAAGAAGAAGTGCGAGTACACGGAGACATGCTGCCGCGGGGAGTGCGTCGACGTCGTGTATGACAAGAGGCATTGCGGCAAGTGCAACAATAAGTGCAAGGACGGCAAGTCCTGCGTCTATAGCATGTGCGGCTACGCGTGAAGGTGAAGAGGAACAAGAACAAAAGCAAGAAGAAGAATATTAATTGTTGATTGTGATGACGACGACGATCATCTCTTTTGATGAATTATTGATTTTATTCCTAATATATGCAATAAAGTAACCAAATGAAGCGAATTCGGTGGTTCTCTCAAACAGTTAATACGTGATATATAGCTATAATTTTAATTCCAATTTATCTCTGAATGTATTTTGTAAGCGTATTGAAAAACTACGTCTATAAGTAAACTATATTGATTAATAACTATATTATATGTTGAGAAAAAGGATTAGTGTGCACATTTTTGTTAGAGCAATATATATACTGATCAAGACTTAAACTTTGTATTTGATTGTTTGGTTTGGAAATATATGAAAGAAATATTCGATCCAATTACATATGTATTCTCCACAATTAATTCTGAACCAAAAAAAAAATTGCTATGAATTCTAAATTTCAAGTTGAAACTATTGATAACATACCATATACACATGTTATATAATTAATTATATTTGGATTTTATATATATATATTAGTGTCACTTGAATGTGTATATGCCTTGAGTCACACTCACAATAAAACTGTATTTGAGAGTATAACATGCACGTGCATGCAGTCAAAGTCGTTAAAGTCAACATATATAATTGCCGCTTTATAGCTTTGTAAAGCTAAGGCAGGCTCTTTTTCTGGGCTTAATTATAACCAAAAATTTCTATCGGTGACTGTGACCGCAAGGAAATATCAACTATAAAAATTATAGGCAATGTTTATTCGTATGGAAAGCATAAAGGGCTTATTTAATTTTATATGTAATTGATAACGTACATTGACAAAAGCAGATTAATTAGACTTATTCTTTTCAGACTCTTATAAGTCCTAATGAAGCAAATTAAAGTGAAAGGACACAGAATTTCCCATGGAAATCGCTCATTATGTACAAGTTGTTCATCTTTCCCCAAAAACCCACTATGGCTGGCTTTTTCACGTAGAATTGTTCCTCTAACAATTAATGATTTCTGGATCGATTACTAATTTTTCTTTCATCATCATCATTATTGAATTTCTTGATATACATATATATATATATATATGTATGTATTTCGAATAAAAACCATTTGATTCGAACCAATTTTGTTACATTATTTTCTCTCATAAAATTTAAATTGTTATAATATTTTTAGGCTTAAACTTCAAATCATTGGTTCGAACTAGCTTCCCAAACACCTAATAATTGGCTGGCATGTATGTAAAAGCTTAAAAGAAACGTTCATGCCTAATAAAGGGCTTTTTTCTTTCTCTCTTTTTTTTTTTTTTTTTTTTGGAAAAAGATCAGTACTGTTTTCGTGCTCTTAATCCAATGTCATTAGAGACAGCTATCATTTAACACCATTGGAGTGGATGGCAAGACTCCTGGCCTTAACCGTTGTTATATCAAAAGCTCAAACCCCATTAAATTTGAAATTTGCTTCAAATTCCTCCCCCTCAATCGGTTAGATTAATTAAAATAATAATTATCATGTGATTTTCTGTCCATACTATACGCTGAATTCATATGACATATACATTAAATACACAAATAATCCATTTCTTCTTTATTCCCTCTCGATTCCTCTCTTTGTTTTTCAATTCTTCTAGTGCAAGATATTGTTGCATTGATCGGCATGATAAAAAAACAAGGGGTCATACTACTGGCACCAAAAGGAGAGAGGGTGTCAGAAAAGAAAAAAAGTTAGACTTAAGAGAGAGGAAACGAGAAAAAAATGAGTATTTTGGATTCAATTATACATATGTTAAATACAATTTTAGTATTTGGACGGTGTACGTATAGTAGGGGTAAATATAAGATTTCATCGAATTTTCTTTTAATCGAAACAACTATGAGCAGGCATTTGGTATGAGGGTTTCATGCAATTTGAACTGATGACTCTGATCCAAACTTATGTTTAGATATACACTAGCTGAAGTAGTTTTGAACTTTAATGTGATGTTTAAACCTATTCAAAACCAGTTTTGGAGAACTTATCCTCCCTTTAAGTTCACATTGTTTTTAATCTATTCAATATAGCAAAACCATGACTCTGTTATGGTTTCCTCATAATTTTTACCCTATCAAAACACCAGTTCCCTAATATAACATTTTATTCCTTGTTTAAATTTTCACACTTCTAAATAACAGTTCAAAAACTATTGCATACTCAAATAACTTAGGCTCACAACCATTTGTTTAAACCATAAAATTCAAAACTACATCAATTCAAAAACTGCATACCAAGTGGGAGTAGAGGGAGTTAATGGAAATTTCAAATTTGGATAGATTCTATTGTTATTTTCTGTGTGCAAAGAATATCAAAGAAAAGAGACACGGTAAAGGTTGATATTTGTTTTTAATAATTTGTCTTTTAGCTAATTAAGATTTAAGATCTGAATTATTAAAGCATCTTTAATACACTGTCAAATGTCAAATTTTAATATTTCGATAGGAAAATCACTCTCCAATGATATGCTTCTTTTTGTCCCAATTAATTTTTGTGCTAAATTTAGAATTCATAATATTTTGACACCAAGTATAGCATATGCTACATTTTAGCATTTAGTGCCTATTAGTTGGTGCATTCATTTTTTTTTTCATTAATCACTACAATATTATTATTTTTAATTTATTTAAAATTAAAAGTTTATTTTTATAGATTCCAAAGCTTAACAATTTTGTTAAAAAAATAGACATGATTTTATGTATTGGAGCAAAAATTAAGTGGCATGTCAAATATGTCATTTTCTCTTAGATGTCTCTCTCTATAAGAAAAAAGATTTAAGAACTAAAAACCTATTGGTTATTGATTTTACAAGACTATTTCTATATTTGTTTTAAATAAAAAGTTGCTTATAACTAAGAATTATGACTTTTAATTATTTAACCTTTTCAAAAGTATATAATTTTTTTTTAGTGTAGTGCCTTTTTTTTTGAGAGCTTTACTATAATAACGCCCAGCTTTGTTCTTGCATAAATGAAAATTAGAGTTATCCATAAATTTATCCTAATATTTTGGTGAAGAACATTTCATTTTTGTTGAATGTATGTAGCTCAATTTTAAATTTGCATATTAATAACAACAACAACAACAACAATAAAAGAAGATATATTCAAATTCTTGAAATTTTTTCAGCCCTTTTGATAACTGTTTGTCAATGACTGAGATTGTTTCTTTTTCCTTATTTAATCGTGACCGACGTTTAGACAACTAATTATTTTACGTTTAAATAAGAAAAAAATAATAACAACAATTTTAAGTTCCCTAGCTAGTAAAACAAATGTTATGGCCGTTCTCAGAAAAGCAATTGACTTATATTATTAGTTCATTACAGACTATTAACCTTTTTTTTAAGGGAAAAACCCATGATAGTATTGCTCAGCTTAATAAACATAAATGGCAACAAATAACTAAACAACCTCAATATTTCAATCAATATGACATTTCCACTAACCCCTTCTTTTTTTTTTTTTTTTTGAAATTTCCACCAATCCAATTTTGGAATTTCCACTAGTCCAATTTTGGAACCTTCGCTTTAGCATCTGGTCAATATACTGGGTCGCTCTCGGACTATCTTGTGCCATTTTAGATTTTTTTGTTTTTTTATATAATGCTAGTTGTTCTCAGATTTGAACTTCGAATCTCTACTTTGTTCTAGATGAACTGTTGTTTCAAGATTATAAAAAGCAGAAAAGTACGTAAACGATGAACAGATGCAGAGGATAATATTGGTCGAGTACTGAAATATTAATATTAGACCATTAATTTCAATGACTAAATCCAAATGGAAAAAAAAATACTTTAATGCATGATTAGCTTTTACCATCAACATTTCAAAGAGCATAAAATATAGATATTTCTATTCGTCAACAAATTGACCCAAACGATAACATGATTCATACTCACTTGTCTCGCGGGTTTAAACTACAACTTTATTTTTGAATTTATTTTCAAACTCATATTGAGCTAAACGGAAAAGAAATTAAATAAAAAAAATGCATGAACACTTAATTAATCCACATATTTTCACCTTCACTTCTTCTCCTTTCACTTCGCAATAAAAGAATTTACGCATTGAAATAACTACCAGATTGATCTCATAGCCTTATGAATAGCTGCAAAGGCCAAAAGCACAAAGGCCTCCATTATTACACCTATTGTTGCACCCACCACAATGTCTCTTGTTGAAGGAAGGGTTGACACACTTGCCATTGCAACAAATCTTGTTGTACTTGCACTTCTTCCCACATTTTCCGCAGTTATGGCGGTCTCTCATCACATTCACACACTTCTTCTTGCAACAAGTCCGCCCGGGGCTGCCCTTGGCACGACAAATGCTCGGTGCCCTCTTGCACGTCAACCGATGCCGAGTGTTCTTCCTTGGCAACAAGAGAGCAAAACGATCCACTTCATGCTGTTCTTGATCAGAAGAAGACTCCATTAATTGATCATGGTCAAAATCATACTTAACAACCTCATTTTGTACTGCACGATCAATATTGCTACAAACCGCGATATCTGCGAAAACAATCATGATAATCAAGAACAGATTAACAAGCTTCATCTTTCTGAGAGGAAAATGAAAAATATTATAGCTAGGGATTAGAGCTAATTTTGGAGCTTTTGGTGAGATGATGAAGTAGTTTTAGGGTTCTATATATAGATAGCTTATTAGCAGAGTGTTTGACACCCTTTAGCCTACTTTTTTTAGTGGAGAAGTCTAAATAATACAACTACTGCCAATAGGCAATAGTGTTTAGATTATACAATTAAGCTTAAAAGTACTTGAAAGTGACGAAAAATGGGTACTAGAATATGAATACATAAGATTATACAAAAAAGTCTAAGCGCAAAAAAGTACGTAGCAATATAATAAGTGATAGGTGTAAACAGTCAAAGCATTCTTTGCAATATTTAAATTCTTCACATGAATTTGTTTGAATTGAATATGAAGGTAATGTTTGTGCTTTGAAAACAAGATCAAACTCCAACATCATAGCGCAGAGTCAAATATATTATTTTAATCGGCTTTTTCTTCTCAGAAAGAAATTTTGTAATAAATATGTAGAAAATTTACAACTAGTTAAATTTTTTGCTTTCATAGGAAACTTCCGAGGCGAATTGTGGAGATTGGAAAATCAAAATCTGGTAAAATTAGGTTCCTTTTTTCTCTTAATTAATTCATATTTCAATTCAAAATATGAAGAGAATTTTTGCTGCTAATTAAGGCCTAAGTCCAACCAAGATTTGGTATATATCCAATATTATGTTTTTTAATTTAAAGGTAGCAATTTTATTCAACTAAAGAAAGTATTATAATTACTGATCGATTTAAAAAAAAATTACATATCTTATAAAAATCTAAAATTGACATAATAAATGGTCAATAATGATAAATTAACAAAATTATCAAATTTTTACACTAAAGAAAGTGTTTTTTATTTTTTATTTTTGCAATCTATGTGCATGTGACGCTACAAAAAAGATAAATTGAGCTCCACAAGCAATAATTTTTTGCCTCTTTCAAAACACCCTCCACTTCAAATACGAGCTCTTTTAATTGATATAATATAACGAACATGTTGTTGATGTCATTTTGACTGTATAAAATCTACCAGATCTGAAAAACAAATTACCGGACAAAAGCACACAAAAATGATAAACTTAAACAAGTTACCACGATAAGATCTTATTAATTGACCAAGCTAATGAACTATATAATTACGGTGATTGGCAAAATTAATTCTAACCCAAATTTTTTGTTACTACAGTGTAAAACTCTTATATGCTATAGTTTTTAATTCAAAAGTTTCAGTTATAACCATACTTATAAAACAGTCTATCGAGATTTAAGTATACAAGTCATTTTGGTAGTCACTGTAAACTAAAACTACAAAATAAAAGGAAAAAATGAATAGAGAGAATTCATAAAACTCTCCCTTTTCGATTGGAAGAATTGCCCAAATTTTAAAATGAAGGTGAAAAGACTTAGGTTCCACAAATTGTCCTTGAACCATATTATTGACATATACTGATTACATATAAGCATTGTTGACTCGTGCATACCATACATAGTGTAAACATATATTATTCAAGTTCTTGCATGCTTTTTTTTAGAGTATGTACATAATGAGACTAGCCCAACTAGTGTTTAGTGGGTGTTTAAAAGTTTAAGAAAAAAATGCATTTAGGAGTTCTTTTCAAATTTCTTTTTCTCCATAGATCCCATATATTTCTCCCTTGGCCTAACATTTTTTGGTGTTTGAAATTTTGGATTAGGAATAAAGTGGACCATACTAATATTGATTTTATCCTTTTCTTACTTCTTTCAATTCATTGACCTTTTTGATTTTAGACCGCTTGCAATTCAAAAGCTAGCACAAAGTTTCAAGCCTAATTTTCTTGTAAAGACTCGTTTTCATTTTCACACCTTGACTACTAATTATCCCCACTATTCAGCTCTTTTGGTCCCCATCATAAGGAGACATAATCTCCCCAAGCCAATTTCTAGCAAATCCACATCCTCCACATTTTCTAATTATTTTCAATCTTTAAAAGGAAAAAAAAAATAAACAGACAGCTTTAAGTTCAAAAAATAAAAACAAACAAATGAAGCAACAACAATAATCTAATAGTGTTTAGAAACAAGATGAAACTTAAACACTATAGCATGTATACGAGAGCTTTATACTGTATCGCAGTTGAAACTTTAATGTTGTAATTTGGTTTCTAAATACTCTTGACTTCTCCCCTGTATTTCGGCTTTGAAGATAGGTAGGCATTCAAGTTTAGACGGGCAAGAGATAAATATGAAGAAAAAAAAAAAGTGCGTTAATTATTTGTTAACGATTAAGAAAATTTTAACTTTGCGTAAAATAAAATCATTATGCATAAAGAAATCTCTGTTCTTTTTTATGTGCGGAAAAGGTAAGATGTATACAAACCCAATTTGTACTTTCAATGGGGCCGGGCAAAAAATAAAAAAATAAAAAAAAAAACTTAGATTTTTTGTTCTTGATCTCGTTGGTTGGTAAACTGGAGCAAAAGATACGAAGAAAAATTCTTAAGAAAGCAATAACAATTAAATTTTTGAGCATTAATTACTGCTCAGTACCAACGCACAACACCAAATATGTGTCCGATTAACGAAATAGATCATCCATATTTATGTTTTGTGTTTTACCTTTTTTTCCCTTTGCTTTTTTAGTTTCCTCGTCCTTGATCATCTTTATATATATATATATATATATATATATATATGTATATATGTATGTATATATATACGTAACCATTTGGAGAAAATTGCGGAGCCCTTGTTTAGAAACTAACACATCCATGCATGTATGTATTGCGCGTATATGTGTGTGTGTGTGTGTGTTTTCTTTTTTTTTTTTTTTATTGTTTTTTTACAACTTAAAGCTCTGGACTATAATTGTACTTTCACTTGTATGCGTGGCAGCCATTTAGAGCTGTAATATTCTATGTAAAAATAAATGTTTTGTATCATATCCACGCATTTGACCCAAAAAAACAAAAAAAAAGCTTCATTATCTCACCAAAGCTTTAATAAAATAAAAATTACCAAATACAGTAAAAAAGAATCGTTACACTAATGACATTTTTTTTCTTCATTTTGCAATGAAAGAATTTGAATATTTATAAATAAATTATATTACTCAAGATCTCATGATCCTATGAGTAGCTACTAAGGCCTCCATTACTACACTTATTGCTGCACCCAGCACAATGTCTCTTGTTGAAGGACGGATTTACAAACTGTACTTACACTTCTTTCTATACTTGCCACAGTTTTGGCGGTCTCTAAGCAAATTGACACACTTCTTCTTGCAGCAACTCGGTCCCGGCCTGCCCTTGACGCGACAAATCCTAGGAAACCTCTTGCACTTCAACCGCCTAGTGTTCTTCCTTGGCAAGAAGGATAAGAAATGTTCCACTTCATGTATTTGGTCAGAAGAAGAAGAAGAACAAGATTCTAGCTGATTAATATCATAATTTGTTTAGTTCATTTTGTAAGGCTTCAATGCTGCAAATTGCGATGTCAGCGAAGACAATCATGACAATCAAGAACAGATTAATAAGCTTATTCATTTTGTGAAAGAAATCTGAGAGCTTTGGCTATAGACAGTTAACAAAATATTATGACTTGTGCCAATGCAAGAATATTTTTTTAGGAGCTTGGTTTGTGAAGGTGATGAAATTTATATATATATATATATATACACATATAGGGAGCTAATTTGGCAGTGGTCAGTGGGTCTGAAATGTTTTAGCCCACCTTTTTTATAGTGGGGAAGTCCACTTTCAAATGCTGGCAAAAAAATTGAGATTTTATTCCACCCAAAATGCAACCATGTGCTTCTCTTCTAGATGCAAAGACAATATTATGATTTAAAAAAAAACTGTAAAAATGACCTGTTAAGAAAGGTGTAAACGAGACAGTGAAACAAAAGATCGTAGAAAAGTCTGACTTAGAATTAATAAAGTGTTTTCCTAGATAGCAATATAATAATTAGCGAGACGTGTCAAATGATCAAAGCATATATACTCTAATTAATCAAATTTGCCACATGTTTTGTGCTTTTGCAGACAATATCAAAACCTAATATCTCACTGGCTAGCGTGGAATTGTGTTTTGTGATTTTAATGATCTTTTGCACGTAATAATAATAATATAATTTTTGTGTTTTGGTCATATGCTGCCTGAAGTCAATTAATGTAATTTAAACTTTGCTTCCTAGATAGGAAATTCTCAATTTTAAAAGTAACATAGAAAAATATGGAGCTTAACAAATCAATCCGAAATCTTATAATGATAATTTAATAGCGGTTAGATTTAGATAACTTTTGATTATTTGCATTAGTACACCTTCTAATTTTAACTATTTTTCAACATGTCCTCTATTTTAAAAAACTATAGAAGTATCTTATGAATTTAAAAAACTTAGTTTATTTTAATTTCCTCTCTATTAATAGAAAAATTAAGCTAAACAATATAACAATCTTTAAACATCTTATACAAAAAATTTCTTAGATTTAAAAACATAAAAATCCCTAAAATAAAAACATCAAATTTTAGAGAAGATCTTGTGTTTTATTTTTTCAAAAATTAATATTTTTTAAAATTTTTTCCAAGGAAAAAATATATTTCAAAAATAAATTCTGTCTAATTAAAGGTTTTTTTGTCTTTTTTTTGTGAACAAAGCCTTTGAGGGATAAAATTGAAACAAGGTTTTTCAAATTTAAGGATATCTATATAATTTTTAAAAACAAACAAATAAATTAAGAAATAATTAAAATTAAAAGATATCATTAACACAAAAGTTTTTAAATTTTTCTATGAAGAGAATTTTAGGCACTAAATAAATTTTCTATCCAAGATTTGATGGATATCCCAGGTGTTTATAAAATAGTCATCAGAAGGGAAAAAAAAGAACAAGAAGAAAAAAAAATGGGGAGTTGACTTTTAAATGTGTATATACATGGACAAGCATTTGAGACTTTTTTTTGCCAACTTGTAATTTTTATGTATATCCGAAGTGTATTTAATAATTGTCAGAAAAAAAAAAGAAAGAAAAAAGATAGAATACGCCTGTATCTACTATCACAAACATGCTTTTTAGACGAATTTTTTCCAAACTTGAAAATTTTCCATCCACGGTTTTTGGTCTCCGCTTCTCCCACCGTTTTTTTGTCTGGTAAGATGAATTAGGGAATGTTGGACCTAACCTATCCAATTTTCTTCTCTACTTTATATACTGGGGTGAATCCGTTTTAACCCACGTAATGAAATCAGAGATAATTTGAATCAAATGAATTTGAATAAGAATTTTTATTAACCCAACCGATCTGATTTTTATTGAGTTGGTTTGAGTCAAGTTTTTCCATCATACAAGATAATCTAAATTCACCCAATATAAAAAATACATAAAATATTTATTATATATATTGTAATTTTAATATAATCTTATACTTAAAAGAAACTGTTATAAAATAAAAAGAGCAAGACAAGAGAATATAGTATAGAAGTAAAGAAAAACTAAAGAAGAACACAAGAGAATGATATCTATTTCTTTTCTTTTTCTTCTTTTATTTTGAATGCCTCTTAAAGCCTTTATTTATAGGCTAAAGATGCCCATAGGTTACAATAGGCTTAATGGTGTTGTAAATGGAGAAAATAACTATGAATAAATTGTAACAAATAGAGGTTATAGAATTTGTGAAGCTTTGGGGGTTATGAGACTTGAAGAGTTTGGGGGTTATGGACATCCATCATAATACTATATTCATAACACTCCCCCTTGGATGTCTATTATCAAGAATATGCCTCATTAAAACCTTAATAGGAAAAAAAAAAAACCTGTGGAAAAAAAAATCCTAGTGAAGGAAAAAAAAATACATTATTCTTGTATAATACGCCAAAAGAGCTGCCTCATTAAAAACCTTGTTAGGAAAACCCAGTGGGACAAAACCTAAATCAAGGAAAAAAGAGTACAGCGCGTATTTTCTCCTCCTCATGGAAACATCACTTTAGATCTCTAAACCGACGCATTCCAATATTATGTATCAATCTTTCAAATGTTGCAATCGAAAATGCCTTTGTGAATAAATCTGCCAGATTATCTGTTGAACGAATTTGTTGAACATCAATATCACCATTTTTGTCAAGATCATGGGTGAAAAAGAATTTTGGTGAAATATGTTTTGTTCTGTCTCTTTTGATGTATCCTCCTTTTAACTGAGCTATGCAAGCAGCATTATCTTCATATAGTGTTGTTGGAGCTTCTTTCTTTGAAGGTAGACCACATGTTTCTTGGATATGTTGGGTAATAGATCTTAGCCAAACACATTCTCGGCTTGCCTCATGAATTGCTATTATTTCTGTATGATTTGAGGAAGTAGCAGCTATGGTTTGTTTTGTAGAACGCCATGATATAGCTGTACCACCATATGTAAATAAATAGCCTGTTTGAGACCGAGCTTTGTGTGGATCAGACAAATAACCTACATCTGCATAACCAATTAGTTGTGATCCCATGTTATTTGAAAAAAACAAGCCCATATCACTTGGTCTTTGGAGATATCAAAATATATGCTTAACTCCATTCCAATGCCTTCGAGTTAGAGAAGAACTATATCTTGCTAATAAACTTATAGAGAATGCTATATCCGGTCGAGTATTATTAGCAAGATACATTAGTGCACCAATCACACTAAGATATGGCACTTCAGGACCAATAAGTTCTTCATTATCCTCTTGAGGTCGAAAAGGGTCCTTTTTCACATCAAGTGATCGAACAATCATTGGGGTACTCAAAGGATGTGCTTTATGCATGTAAAATCGTTTTAGGACATTTTCTATGTAATTTGATTGATGAATAAAAATTCCATTTGCTAAATGCTCGATTTGCAAGCTGAGACAAAACTTTGTTTTTCCAAGGTCTTTCATCTCAAATCAAATAATCCATTGCTTTTAGAACTTCTTCAGGAGTTCCAATAACATTTAAGTCATCAACATATACCGCAATTATAACAAATTCAGATCTAGATTTTCTTATAAAAACACAAGAACAAATAGGATCATTTTTGTAACATTCTTTTATTAAATATTCACTAAGGCGATTATACCACATGTGTCCAAACTGCTTCAATCCGTATAATGATTTGTGTAACTTAATTGAATAATTTTCTCGAGAATTTGAATTACATGCTTCAGGCATCTTAAATCCTTCAAAGATTTTCATATAGATATTGTAAGTGAACCATACAGATAGGTTATAACGACATCCATTAAGTGCATATCCAGTCTTTCATGTACTGCCAGACTAATTAGAAATCGAAATGTAATCGCATCCACCATAGGAGAATATGTTTCTTCATAATCAATACCAGGTCTTTGCGAAAATCCTTGTGCTACAAGACGTGCTTTATATCTGACGACTTCATTTTTTTTTTTCATTTTTGTACAAATATCCATTTGTATCCTACTGGTTTTACACCTTCAAGTGTTTGGACTATATGTCCAAAAACCTCACGTGTTGCAAGTGAGTTCAATTCTGCCTAGATTGCGTCTTTCCATTTTGGCCAATCATTTTTGTGTCGACATTCTTCGACAGATTTAGGTTCAGGATCATCGCTTTCTTTAACAATATTTAGTGCTACATTGTATGCAAAAATGTTGTCGATAACTATTTCTTTTCGATTCCATCTTTTTCCCGTTGTGACATAATTTATGGAGATCTCTTCATTTTCACTATTTTCAGGTACCTACACCTCTTGTTGGGTCTTATGATTTGTTATGTCTAGGGTCTCCTCGGAAGTACCTACCTCTTTAATTTGACCATCTTGATTATTTGCTCCTTTTCTCTTCCGAGGATTTTTGTCTTTAGAATCGACTGGTCTACCACGCTTCAAGCGTGCTTTAGACTCATTTGCTATAGTAATATTTTGTCCTACAGGGACATCAACTCGAACTGGAGCATTTGCAGCTGGTATATGAGATTTGGTTATTCTTTTTAGGTCAGTAAATGCGTCTGGCAATTGATTGGCTATATTTTGCAAGTGAATTATCTTTTGAACTTCTAGCTCACATTGTTATGTACGAGGATCAAAATGACATATTGACGATGCTTTCCATATAAATTCTTTTTCCAGCTGTTTATTCTTTTTCCCTAATGCTAGGAAGTTTGTTTCATCAAAATGACAGTCGGTGAATCGAGCCGTAAAAACATCTCCTGTCATTGGTTCAAGATATTTAATTATAGAAGGGGATTCATATCCAACATATATTCCCAGTCTTCTTTTAGGTCCCATCTTAGTACGTTGTGGTGAAACAATAGGAAAATAAACTGCACAACCAAAAATTCTTCGATGGGAAATATTTGGCTCTTGACCATAAGCCCATTGTAATGGAGAAAACTTATGATATGACGTTGGCCTAATGCGCACAAGTGCTGCTGTATGCAAAATAGCATGTCCCCAAACAGAAACAATTAGTTTGGTTCTCATAAGTAGAGGTCTAGCTATTAATTGGAGGCGTTTAATAAATGATTCTGCTAGACCATTCTGCGTATGAGCATGTGCAACAGGCTCTTCAACAGTTATCCTAATTGACATACAGTAATCATAAAAAGCTTGGGATCTAAATTCACTAGCATTGTCAAGACGTATTGACTTAATTGCATGATCTGGAAATTGCGCACGTAATCGAATTATCTGAGCAAGTAATCTCGCAAACGCCAGGTTGCGAGTTGATAATAAACACACATGTGACCATCTTGTAGATGCATCTATTAAAACCATAAAATATCTAAATGGTCCATATGGTAGATGAATGGGCTCACATATATCACCTTGAATGCGTTCTAGAAATGCAGGGGATTCAATCCTAACTTTAGCTAGTGATGGTCTAATGATTAATTTACCTTGAGAACAAGCAGCACATGAGAATTCATTAGATTGAAGAATCTTCTAGTTCTTCAATGGATGCCCATTTGAATTCTCAATGATTCTTCGCATCATTATTGACCCGGGATGGCCTAACCGGTTATGCCAAACAATAAAATTATTTAGATCAGTGAACTTCTGATTCACTATTGCATGTGCTTCAATTTGACTAATATTCGTGTAGTACAAACCGGAAGAAAGAGCAGGTAATTTCTCTAATATGTATTTCTTACCCGAAATCATAGCTGTAATATAGAGGTATTCAACATTTGCCTCATTCACTGTCTCAATGTGATATCCATTTCGGCGGATATCTTTAAAACTTAATAAATTTCTTTGAGACTTAGTAGAAAGTAATGCATTATTTATAAGAAATCTTGTTCCTTTGGGTAATAATATATTGGCTCTTCCATAGCCTTCAATAATTTTTGTACTACCAGATATTGTATTAACATTAGCTTTGCCCATTATCAAGTGGGAAAAATATTTTTTATCTTTAAGTATGGTGTGCGTTGTTGCACTATCAGCGAGACACATATCTTCATCATTGATCTTGGGTCTAACTAAAGATTGGGGAATATCCATATTTTCTTCATTCAAATAAAACAAAAATACATTATAAGAAATATTACAATCTAACAAAGTAAAATATTAGATATTGAAACCATAGTTAAAAAAAAAACAACACACCAAAACACAACTCAAACCAAATAAAAACACACCAAAAAAATAAAATCCTAGAAATGATTTTAGTTATTTTTGGACAGTCCCATCACCAATTAAATGATCAATTCTCCCTTCAGGATGTTCAAAGAAATCTGCCACATTCAAATGAGTTATATCAATAGGACTTTGGTCAAGATCATCAAAATAATCAGAATTTGCTTCTATATTTTTCCCTTTCTCTTTGAGTGATGCTTGATAAAGCTCAACAAGATGTTTCAACATACGACAAGTACATGACCAATGTCCTTTCATACCGCACTGGCAGCATATATTTTCTGAATGCTTTGTATCCTTTTGTTGCACACCTTTTCTTTTGTCTCCATTATTCTCCCTCTTTTGGACATGAGAATTGTTATTATCACGATTGTGATAGATATTCCAACCTCGACCAAATTCGCGGCCACGACCACGACCACGACCTCTTCCACGCCCTAAATTATTATATGTTGTTGCATTCACTTCAGGGAATGGGGCAGAACTAGTTGGACGAGATTCATGATTTTTCAGTAATAGCTCGTTATTTTGTTCAGCCCCCAAGAAGGCATGAAATCAGTTCAGAGTATTTTTTAAAGCCTTTTTCTCGATATTGCTGCTGCAGGAGCACATTTGAGGCATGAAAATGTTTTCTCTAGCATATCTTCATCAGTAATATTTTCTTCGCATAATTTTAATTGAGAACTAATTTTAAATATTGCAGAGTTATACTCGCTTACTGATTTAAAAGCTTGCAATCGTAAATGCATCCAATCATAACGAGCTTTTGGAAGAAAAATAGTTTTTTGGTGGTCATATCTTTCTTTCAAATTTTTCCAAAGGTCAAGTGGATCTTTTATAGTAAGATATTCAGTTTTTAATCCTTCATGGAGATGGTGACGAAGGAAAATCATTGTTTTGGTGCAGTTTTGTAATGATTCTTGATTTCCTTCTTTGATTGTGTCTATAAGACCCATTGCATCCAAATGAATTTCAGCATCAAGTATCCATGCTAGATAGTTCTTACCCGTAATATCAAGGGCTACAAATTCTAACTTGGTAAGATTTGCCATGGTAAATACTATAATAAAAATATTAATCAAAGTAGAAGATAAAAAAATATCAATAAACAATCAGTAAATAGTATACACATTGTTTAATGAATAACAATAAACATCTATTTAAAGTAGTTGAACCGCAATAGTTCATATATTTAAAATGTTTATATATTTAACAAATAAGCGATAATGTTTTTATATTACTTATTAAATTTATGTACTTGATAATTTTTATGTTTATTTTGTTTGTGTGATAATATATCTCATTCTTGTAGGGGCATTGGTTTAGTATGTCATTTACGGTTATGCATGTACGTGCACTAGGTATGCAACCACACGGGAATATGCAATGTACTGTGCCATCTCCATGGTCACATGCAAAATGGCCTATTACTTTTGTTGTGCCAAGTAAAAAGTAAAGCAACTCACCTTTTTTATGAAGAAGAGCCTCTAGTTTCCAAAGTTTGTATGCTCTTGTGAACAATGTATTTACTATCGATGACTCTCACTTTCTTCGTGCTGATAACGTGTTGTAAAATAAAGAGGACAAAACAAGAAAATATAGTATAGAAGTAAAGAAGAACACAAGAGAATGAGAGAATGATATATATTTCTTTTCTTCTATTTTACATGCCTCTCAAAGCCTTTATTTATAGGCTAAAGATGTCCATAGGTTACAATAGGCTTAATGGTGTTGTAAATGGAGAAAATAACTATGAATAAATTGTAACAAATAGAGGTTATTGAATTTGTGAAGCTTTGGGAGTTATGAGACTTGAAGACTTTGGGGGTTATAGACATCCATCGTAATACTATATTCATAACAATTTTAAATTTATAAGAATTTTGTAATTAAATAATTGTTCGGAGAAGACGGATCTAGAAGGCTGATCTAAAAGATGGATAATGGCATTCCCAGGTATTTCTTGAGTCTCTAAATTTATGTTTTTGAATTGTTGAAAATAAAATTGATGAATTACATTAAAAATTGTATTTTCTAGAAAGGGTGATTTTTGCTTGGTCGGCAAGCCAAACTCTCCAATTCGACAGGCCGATGGTCATAGATCAACAGGCTAGACATGAGGTTCGGTAGGCTGTCAGTGGGGCAGAAATCTGGTGGCTCTGGCGGCAGGCCGAACTTTTGGTTTGGCAGGTCGATCTGTCATGTATCGGCAGGCCGATGGGTCATGACCGGCAGGCCGATCACCTAGATTGGCTTGTCAGCAAAGAGATGGAAATTTCTCCAGAAAAGGTCCAACTTTTTATGCAGTTTTAATTTTATTTTTGGGACAATTCTAAGAAACATTAAATATGGATTTGACAGGAAATATGGAGTATTCGATTCATATGGGATTAAAGACTTGAAGATGCGCATTACATGAAGAAGGATACACCTTGGAGAGTCAAAGATGAAAAATCGATAATATGTTTCGATTATTCTCTTGTAATCTTTATTTTCTATTCTCTAGGGTGGAACTAGAATATTGCGGTTATTTATTATTTTGCTTGTAGCTTTGCTTAATTTCTTTGCTTGTCTGCATTATAATATGATTTGCAATGTAAGTTGATAACATGCCATACAGAATAGGGAGTGCCACTCAATTAAATTGTTCATGCATGTCTTTTAAAATAAAACCTTGATTTCAAAAGATTGAGTGGGAGAAGGTTTTCAAAGAGAGGACCTAAGGCCTCCATCGTTGGTCAATAGAAAGAACATGGTGGTCCTAACCCCTAGGAAGGGATTTCTATCATGTACTAGATTGGATCTCCGAGAAGATAAGGTATTTTAGCATGATTTATGGTTGCACATCCCTAGGTGGTGATTATAAATCATGGATAAAATATTGAAACGATGGTTATATACTCATGTTAATTTTGTTATTAACCTTCCCTAGGAGCTCTGTTTATAAAATTAATGGCCAAAGAAATGATTATTAATATATGCTGGATCATACGGGTCCTAGATCGCATATATTAATCAGGAGGGGATCCGTGTTCCTAATTGAATTTGGCATGACTCTCCTAGGAGCTTGTTGAATTCTGAGTTGGAAATTATCGCTGTAAGGTTGTGAAATTTTCAAGGTTTTGACACATAAACACATTTGCATGTTTTTACATGATTGTTATCTTACTAAATTGTTATGATGTGTTTGCTTATGTTTGGTATATGATTCTTTATTGTAGATTAAAAATGTCTAAAAATGCTTTATCTTCAATACTTGACAAAAACCTATTAACCGGAGAGAATTATAATAATTGGAAATGAAACCTAGATATCGTCCTTTCCTTTGAGAAACTAAAGTTTATGCTGACAACCCCTTGTCCTCCCGAGCCTACGGGAGACTCAACTAATGAGCAATTCTAAGCATACGATAGCAGGAAAGATGCAAATGATCAGGCCCACTGTTATGTTATGGCCAGCATGAACAACATGCTGCAGGCTCAACATGAAGATTATGAGACTACGAAGCAGATCTTGGATAATCTAGAAGACATGTTTGGAGGCCAGGCCATAAAGAAGCGGCAAGGGGCGCTTTAGAAACTCATAAACTCTAAGTAGAGGCCAAGGGCGTCTGTAAAGGAGCACATGATGTTGGTCATGGGTTACCTCGCTGAGGCACAAACCAATGGAGCCGACAACGATGCTGAAACTTATATGACTATGGTCTTTAAGACTCTGTCTAAGGAGTTTATTCCGTTTAAAGCTACTTTTAATTTAAGCAATAGACGGAATATGACCTTAAACAGAATTAATGAAACAGTTACAAGAGTTCAAACTACTGATCGGGGAGTCTCCTACGGGTGGAGAGGCCGTAGGAGACTCCCACTTGGTAGCTGCTTCTAGTTCCAATCCTAGTTCTTGGAATGGCAAGAAGCAACGGGCCAAAAATGGGAAATCTTCTATTCCTGCTAACAACAAGAGCAAGAAGAAGAAGAAGAAGAAGAACCCGAGGAAGCTTAAGTGCTTTTTCTACGGGAAGGTCGGGCACATAAAGAAGCATTGCAAAGACTTCCTTTCCAAAGGAGGTAGGTGTGATCTTTTATATTTAGAAACTTGTTTGGTTGAGGAATCCAGTGACATTTGGGTCATAGATTTCGGTGCAACTAATCATGTTTGTGTTTCTCTATAGGGGTTTAAAGAAACGAGAAGTCTACTTTATGAAGACTTATGCTTCGGATGGACGATGGATCCTTGGTCTCAACGGAAGCAGTGGGAGACGTCCATCTTCATTTTGATAATTATAGGAATTTAATTTTGCAAGATTGTTTTTTTGTTCCTAAATTTAAAGGAATTTAATTTCTGTAGCTTGTTTATTTAAAGACTCTTATTTAGTTTCTTTTAATAATAAAGTGGTGATTCGAAAAAATAAATCTTTTATCTATTCTGGATGGATGCAAAATAATCTATATTTTATCAAACCAAAGATTGATTACTGCTTAATGCTGAGATAAATAATAATAACTGTAAAAGACTTAAAACTTCTCACTCTAATAAGACTTATTTTTGGCATTTGCGCCTTGGTCATATTAACCTGAATAGGATTCAAAGGCTGGTAAGGGATGGACCTTTAAGTCACTTAAAGGTGAAATCTATACCTCAATGTGAATCTTGTTTTGAGGGTAAAATGACCAAAAGACCATTCGGGTCTAAGGGCAATAGGGCCAAAAGAGTTCTAGAACTTGTGCATAGTGATGTTGCTGACTGATGAACAACCGGGCACAAAGAGGGTATGAGTACTTCATCACTTTTATTAACGATTACTCAAGGTATGGGAATGTGTACCTGATGCACCACAAAAGCGAAACTTTTGACAAATTCAAGGAGTTTAGGACTGAAGTGGAAAAACAATTGGGTAGACCCATAAAGGCACTTCGATTCGATTGAGGTGGAGAATACCTTTCTGATGAGTTTCTGGGACACTTGTTAAAGAATGGGATTTTATGCCATTTGACTACGCCAAGCACTCTGCAGTAGAATGGCATAGAAGAGAGAAGGAATAAGACTTTATTAGACATGGTAAGGTCCATGATGAGTTATTTATCATTGCCTTTATCCTTTGGGGATATGCACTACAAACTGCATGTTATCTTTTGAACAATGTGCCTTCAAAATCGATTCCTAAAACTCCTCACGAGTTGTGGATGGGCAAGAAGACATCCTTAAACCATATTCGCATATAGGGATGTCCAGCTCATGTCCTATTTAAGGATGCGAATAAGTTAGAAGCACGTTCAGAAGTTTGCGTGTTTGTAGGATATCCAAAAGGGACTAAAGGGGGTTATTTCTATAACCCAACGGAAAATAAAGTCGTGGTTTCAACTAATGCAACTTTCCTTAAGGAGAGTTACATGGATGACTTTAAGCCTCGAAGCAAAGTAGTGCTAACAGTAGATTGAGGTGATTGTCATAATAAACCTCATAATGAATGTAAATGAAAATACTTGGTAAAAAGAGAATTTAAAAACTATAGAAATATATAGCCGGGTATGATGCATATTAGAGATTGGGTCGTGTAGTGTGCAACCTTGGGGGCAGCTCCTGAAACCCAGCTAAGCCACTCTGGTGGTGATAGCTATGGTTTGCCCAACAAAGATAAAAATGTACTTTCTAGATGAACTGTTTTTAATGAGAATTATTTGAAAGAATTTATTTATTTAACATTGTTTTCTAATTATTTATTTGAAAGGAAATTTATATTCAAATTATTTATCTGTTTTTAAAACATAGTCCTATTAAGCCTTTCACTCACATTTTATTTGTTTTTAAATTTTTCCCCTACTTTTGATACAGTTTAAGGCTGACGAAGGGTCTGCAGATTGGACTTGCAATCAGTAGAAGACTTGGGTAGGTTGTTGTACAAATTAATCAAGGCATATATTATTTTAACTTCTCTTTCTATTTTGGACTGTGGTTGTAATTTATATATTGTCGATACTATGTGTGTGCACAAGTTATGGGTCTGTGGGACCCAACGTGTATTATCTTTTTCTTTATTATTTTATTTCATTTTGTTTTTGTCTTATTTGTTTAATTATTATAAATGTTTGTTTAAAAAGGGTTTTAAAATATCACATTTTTCTTAATTATTAAATTCTTAAACTTGTGTTTTAATTAAAATTTCTACTTAATTAACTTAATTAAACTGCCACGCCACCTCTCGTACTTCAAGGCATGATAGAATGTATCAGAGCTCAAGGTTATGAACCTTGGGATTTATGCACACATAGGTATGGCAATGAAATACCACTAACAGTTCAATTTTGTTTTCAGAAGAGAGAGAATGGCACCTAAATGTCGTTCGACAGCTAACACTGAACCTGAAAATGATGAGGGCATGATAAAGGCCATGTTTGTCACTTTCTAACAGATGGCAACAAAGCAAGATCAGAGGATTTCGAGGCTAGTCATCGGCATGTGTGCTTTAAGGGGTTCCAACATGCATCTGTTCTAACCTTTGACAAAAGTAGGGACCCACAAGTAGCTGAATATTGGTTAGATTCAATCGTGAAACACCTGGATACCCTTGGCATGCCAGTAGACTATCGAGTGGAGTTTGCGGCTTACAAATTTGAAGGTGGTGCTAATACTTGGTGGAAGCAAGCTAAATGCTTAAAGAACAATAGGAACTTTAACTGGGACAGGTTCAAGGAGCTATTCCATGATTGCTACTTTTCGCAAGGATATAAAGACCATAAAGTAACCAAGTTTTACAGATTGCAGCAAGATGATATGTCAGTTCGGGAATACAAGGCAAACTTTAATGAGTTGGCCAAGTTTACTCCATTTGTAGTGGCATCGAAGTATGAGAAGTGTATGAAATTTCAAGAAGGGCTTAAGGCTTCTATTCGACGGCAAGTAGTTTCCTTACGACTTAGGAATTTTGATGAGCTTGTATCGTCAACTATATCTGTGGAAAGTGATTATAAGCAGTATTGTGAGAATCGAGCAAGGACGTCAGGAGGACCATAAAGGAACGGTAGGAGGAGCACCAGCAACCGTCCAACTCAAGGGAAGAGTAAACAGGGTAACATGAACAACAAGAGCAATAGTTCATCCAACAGCAGGCACACCAATCCCTACAGCTTTCGTTGTCACTATTGTCAACAGTTGGGACACATCAAGAGGAACTGCCTAACCAGGAGTGCTTGTATAGGACTTCAGACCGAAGAAAGATCTAGTCATCAGCCTCATCCTCAGACTCTACCTTAGCCTCAGCAATTCCCTCAGCTCCAGTATTATCAATTCTCTCCCCAACAATTGCCATACTCAGCACAAGGACACCAGCCATAGAATTTTCAATACAAGGCCCCTCAATATCGAGCGTCGAGTATAGCTAGCTTGCAGTTACCTCCATCGTAGCAATATCGCCCGACTAACCCAAGATCTAGTGATGTTAGTAGAGGAAAAGGGAAAGCTCCAGTTCAAGTTCACACCATGACATCAGGGATTTCATATGCCTAAACCAGCAAGTGGTTATCAATTGTACGATTCTAGTTTCTCAGTCTTTAGCCCATGTTTTATTCGACACTGGTGCCACTCATTCTCTCATTTTAAGCTCTTTTACACGTGCCTTGGGATTAGAGATAGAAGAATTTGATGAACCCTTAGCTATAGCCTCACCCTTGGGGCGAGTGTGTGTAAACTATATATGTAATTTTGTAAAATAAAGATTAGGGATGAGATTCTGAAAAGTGATTTGGTTGTAATCCCTATGAGCTTATATGGTGTAATCCTATGGATGGACTGGCTGTCCAAATATAATGCAATTGTGGATTGTTAACTTAGGAGAGTGACTTTAGTATTCGATAGGGGACGACGATCACTTATCAGGGTGGTAATGGTCAAATAATAAGTGAACGTCTTATGAAGACATGTCTCGGAGGACAGAAGAATCTAACTTGCTATGTCTTCCTCATGAACCTAGAAGAAGAGCCCAGTGCCTTGAGAAGAGATGCAGCAATTCCAGTAGTTGATGAGTTTGAAGATGTCTTCCTTGATAAGTTGCCAGGATTACCACCGTATCGGGAGATTGAGTTTAGTATTGAGCTATTTTCGAGAACAACACCAATTTCTATAGCACCTTACCAGATGGTGCTAAAAGAAATGAAGGAATTAAGAAAGTAACTTCAAAAGCTTGCTGATAAGGGTATATTCAAAATAGCACATTGTCGTGGAGAGCACTAGTTTTATTTGTTAAGAAGCATGATAGAACCCTCAGGCCATGCATTGACTATCGGCAGCTAAATCGAGTCACCGTGAAGAACAAGTATCCCCTGCCTAGGATCGACGAATTGTTTGATTAGTTGTAAGGCTTACGGTACTTTTCAAAGATAGATTTACAGTCAGGATACCACCAGCTCAAGATTAAAAAAGAATACGTCCCCAAAAAAGCTTTCAGGACCTGGTATGGACACTTTGAGTTTCTAGTGATGCCATTTGGATTGACAAATGCTCTGGCAGCTTTCATTGAGCTAATGGATAGGATATTCAGGCCTTATCTAGATCAATTTGTGACCGTGTTTCATCCACGATGTCTTCGTCTATTCTAAGACTTGGGAGGAGCATGAACAACACCTTAAGATCATGCTTTAGACTCTACGGGAGCACCAGTTGTATGCCAAGAAAGAAAAGTGCAAGTTTTGGTTGATAGAAGTTAAGTTTCTAGGACACGTCATCTCCAAGTAAGGTATCTCTGTGGACCTGTCCAAGGTAAAAGCCATAGTGGAATAGGAATGTCTAAAGAATGTAGCAGAAATTCGTAGTTTCCTAGGACTTACAAGATACTATAGGAAATTTGTAAAGGACTTTTTGAAGATAATAGCGCCACTAACAAGACTGGTTTGGAAGAATGTCATATTTGAGTAGGATGAAGAATGTGAGCTTGCCTTCCAAGAGTTAAAGAATCGAATGACCACAGCTTCGGTGTTGACTATCGTGAATAGCGATGAGCCGTACGAAGTTTATACAGATGCTTCAGGACACGAACTTAGATGCGTATTGATGCAACATGGACGCGTGGTGGCGTATGGATCGAGACAACTATGACCTCACGAGCAAAACTACCCTACTCATGACTTAGAGCTCACAACGGTGATTCACACGTTGAAGATCTAGAGATGTTATCCGTAGGGGTGACATTCCAAGTTTCTCCGACCATAAGAGTTTGAAGTATCTGTTCACTCAAAGGGATCTAAACTTGAGGCAGTGAAGGTAGATGGAGTATATGGAAGACTATGATTTCGCACTACAGTACCATCTCGGGAAAGCTAACGTGGTTTTCGATGCGCCTAGCTAGAAGTCTTTAGGGATTCTCTCTTGTTTGTCTCTTGAGGATTGGAAAAGGGATGCAACAGTAAGTGAATACAGGCTACGTTATTATAAAGACTACGATCGAGTTTTAGTGTGCCATATGGAGACGACCCTAATTCTTGTTCAGATGGTGAAACAGAATCAGTGGTGAGACTAGCATCTAGGGGAATTTGGCCACGAATTCAAAATGGCGAACACTTTGAGGAATGGAGAGGATACGTACTGATAGATCGCTGTACTTCAAGGAGCGCCTAGTAGTTCCAGTAATCGCAGAAGTGACCAAGGCTATGATGGATGAAGCCCATGAGTCTTAATTTGCTATTCATTTAGGGAGCACGAAGATGTATCGTGACCTAAATAGGTAATACTGGTGGAGAAGCATGAAGAAGGATGTCCAAAAATATGTAGCTGAGTGTGAGACTTGTGTCTTCAGGTGAAGGCCGAGCACTAGAAGCCAGTAGGTCAGCTTCAACCACTTCCTATTCTAGGGTGATAATGGGAGCACGTCACAATGGATTTCCTTACCAGTTTGTCGAGGACGGAGCAAAGACATGATGCAATTTGAGTCATGGTTGACAAGTTAATGAAATCGACGCATTTCATTCCTTTTAGGTCAACTTGCTTAAGGAGAGTTCTCGAAGAATTATACCTGTAGAACATAATGCGGTTGCACAGAGTTCCTTTGTCCATCACATCCGATAAAGATACCAGATTCAATGCCAAGCATTAGAGAAGCTTTCAGCAGGCCTTGGGTACCGACTTGAACTTTAGCACGGTATTTCATCCTCAGATTGATGGGCAATCTGAGCAGGTTATTCAGATCCTTGAAGACATGTTACATGCATGTATGGTAGACTTCGGCGGGAATTGAAAGAAGTACTTACATCTAGCAGAGTTTACGTACAACAACAGCTACTAAGCAAGCATTGGCATGGCACCGTTCGAAGCGTTGTATGGATGACCGTGTCGATCATCGGTGTGTTGGGTAGAACCAAAAGACAGGATTATTCTCAGGTCAGATGAGATCTGTGATAGCAACGAGAAAGTCACCATGATACAAGATTGATTGTAGGCAGCTTAGAGTAGGCAGAAGATCTAAGCGGATAGAAGACGTCGACCCGTGGAATTCAAGGTAGGAGATTTTGTTCTCTTGAAGGTATCACCTCATAAAGGCATCACGCGATTCGGAGTAAGTGGTAAGCTTGCATCGAGGCATGTTGGACCGTTCGAGATTACTCAACGTGTCGGTATAGTCACTTATCGGCTCAATCTTCCTCCCGAACTCTCTCATGTTCATGATGTATTATATATATCGATGCTTCGTAAATGTCCACCAGAGCAAAACAAGATAATCTCATTCCACAATGTATAGGTTCAGGAAGACATGACATATGAAGAAGTGCCGATTCAAATCATCGATTAGAAAGTGATCAACTTACAACATCATGATATACCATTAGTGAAGGTCGAGTGGCGGCATCACGAGGTTGATGAAGCTACCTGGGATTTAGAATCGACTATGCGGGAATTGTATCCACATTTGTTTTGTTTTTGAAATGATTTGTAATTTCGAGGGCAAAATTTCTTTTAGGGGTGGAGAACTATAACGCCCCGAAATTAATTAAGTATTATTAGTATATAGAATGGTGTATTAGTGTACCAAATTGTAATTTAACTTTAATCTAAATATTTAGCAATAATTTTCTAGTCAATTTAATTTTAAATCATTTTTAAATTATTTCTATTTGTATTTTGAGTTTTAAAACAGAACAATTTGTCAAATGCTAAATATATCCCGTTTTGTAAAATCGTGGGTGGCACATGGTTTCCACACAGTGAAACACCCACTTTTCTCTCTATTTATTCTCTCTCTTTTCCACTCGCCCTCACTCTCGTTCTCTCACTCTCTTTCTCTCGTCTCCCTCTCTCTATCTCTCTTTCTCTCTTTTCTTTCCTTTGATTCAAAATTTTTAAGTTCAAGCCTTGATTTTTAGCTAGATTGGAGATCAAGGAATACGATCAAGCTACTTCAAACTAGTTTTAAAGCTCAGATTCAAGGTTAGTTTTTAAAATTTTAAACTTTTTCAAAATTTTCAATTTTCTTTGTATTTTGAAATCTAAGTTCATTTAAGCTTAGAAAACCTTTTTTCCAAGTTAAAGGAACTTCAAATAACTAGAATCTAAGCTTAGTTTGAAGAAAAATGGATTTGAATTAAGTTTTTCTATTTTTCCTCTATTTTTCTATTTTTAGATTTAATTTAAATTTTCTATGTAAGTCTTGTTTAAACTAGTTTAAGTGTGTTCTATTTTGTTTTTCTACCCTCTATGAATGTTTTGTATGCCTAGGATTTGAGAAAACAGGTTGAAAATGAGGATTTGGGCTCGGGGAGGCCAAAATCTGTGCCTGAAAAATTTTAGAATTTTCCTAGTTCGGTAGGTCGAACTGCACAGTTCGGTAGGCCGAACCGTGGAGGCCGGCAGGCCAACCAGGCATAGTAAAAATTTATCATTTTTCATCCGTTTTCACTGTTTTGAACCCCGATAGAGATTTTAAACTTTTAGTATGATTTTATAGACTTATATAGGCTTATATGGCACACTAGGACACCATGAAATAGTTAAGCAACATGGGATATCTTAAAATAGATACTGATGAACCTAGCTCCTATTTAAGGTTGTTCGTGGCTCCGTGGAGCTATTGTGTAGTGGGTCGGGACTGCATTGTTGGACATCGGCATGAATATTGAGGTAAGGCTTCCACCTCATTCCTTGGTAGCCTAGTTTTTAAAATGATTTTGGCCTCAAAAGGATTTTTATCAAAATGTTTTCAATGATTGATTGAAAAAGATTTTTATTGATTGTTTTCACAAACAGTAAATTTAGGTAATTATCATAATAAACCTTATAATGAACGTAAATGAAAATACTTAGTAAAAAGAGATTTTAATAATTATAGAAATATATCGGCACGGATATTGAGGTAGGACTTCTACCCCATTCCTTAGTAGCCTAGTTTTTAAAATGATTTTGGCCTCAAAAGGATTTTTATCAAAATATTTTCAATGATTGATTGAAAAGGATTTTTATTGGTTGTTTTCATAAATAGTAGATTGAGGTGATTATCATAATAAACCTCATAACGAATGTAAATGAAAATACTGGTAAAAAGAGATTTTAATAACTATAAAAATATATAGTCAGGCATTATGCTATATCAGAGATCGGGTCATGTAACGTGTGACCTTAGGGGCAGGTCTCGAAACTCATTTGGGCCATTTGGTGGTGATAACTATGGTTTGCCCAAGAAAGATAAAAAGTTACTTTCTAGACGAACTGTTTTTAATGAGACTTATTTGAAAGAATTTATTTATTTAATACTATTTTCTAATTATTTCTTTGAAAGAAAATTTTATATTCAAATTATTTTTCTGTTTTTAAAGCATAGTCCTACTAAGCCTCTCACTCATATTTTATTTGTTTTTAAATTTTTTTCCATAGGTTTAATACAGTTTAGGGCTGACAAGGGTCCGCAGACCAGACTTGTAATCAATAGAAAACCTAGGTAGGTTGTTGTACAAATTAATCAAAGCATGTATTATTTTAACTTCTCTTTCTATTTTTGGACTGTGGTTGTTATTTAAGTATTGTCAATACTATGTGTGTGCACAAGTTGTGGGTCGGTAGGACCCAACGCATTTTATCTTTTTCTTTATGATTCTATTTCATTTTTTTTCTTATTTGTTTAATCATTATAAATGTTTGTTTAAAAAGGGTTTTAAATTATCACATTTTTCTTAATTAATTAAATTCTTAAACTTGTATTTTAATTAAAATTTACTTGATTAAGTTAATTAAACCGCCATGTCACCTTTCGTACTTCGAGGCATGGCAAGTATTTTATGAGAAGTGTAACAAGTGGAATAAGGGTGAATTAAGAAAAATGTGTGTGAAAAGTAAAATTGGGGGTGTCAATAGATGCACCGTTTAAATAATTATTTTTCTAGAATAAATCAAATAAGTAATTCAATTTAGAAATACTGCATGTAGGTATCCATAGTCTAGATGGATTACACCCAGCATCCGATGTCCAACTAGACTATGGCATGCATTCCAACAGGGGCCAACAACCCGTTTTGTGAGTAGTTGTATACTATTAGTGGTAAACTATATTTGTCCAGACTATCAAAAGAAATTAATGAGCTAGCATTAGGACTCGAAGTTGCACTCTTGATGATATTCCATATTACGATACTCCAAACTTAGTATTGTTTGTGCCCCTATAATATGTGTATCATATATGTTATACATAATCGGATGAAGGACAAGTATCGTTTTACTTTTTGTTTATTTTATCTTAAAATTTTATTATTCCGTTAATTAAAAAAATTCTATTCGTAACAAATACAAATAAAAAATCATCTGGTGAACATATGTATCTAGATCACCTAGACATTGTTCTTTTTTATATTTGTAGATTATGCTCTCATTGAACATAAGTTGCATTTCTAACATATCGAAAATGAACTGTTTTTCATTAGAATTCTTCCTTTTGGTATATTAAAAGATACAAACTACAAATATGAAGTTATAGATTCACTTCTGGATTCAAATGATACATAAATGATTGTCAAAGTGAATTGATTTAAGTTCACATAATTATTAAATCAATTGCACTTTAAGTTTAGCCTGATATATGACCACCATTAAGCGTAATGTATCAATGTGTTTACCATAGAGTCGACCTACTCCGATGGACAAGATAGACTTTGTCTGTCGTTGGACGTAGATTACTATTACATTTTCTCATGTATAAAGTATCATGTTTTATCTATAGACTGTGGACTTTATATTTAGATTATTAATCTCAAAAAAAGTGTTTCTATTTGTATATAAATCTCATATCCCTAATTTCAAAATTAGTTGCTAATAGTCATGGATCACATGTTTGCTCAATATATAATCATTAAAATGAAAGTAATATGAGGAGTAGCATTGGTACATAATATAATCGCATTATTATTTATTTTACTAAAAGTATCGTAAATACAAATAAAGTATTTATTACTTGAGACACCGGTTTTAATATTCTTTGTTTTCATTTTCATTTCTTTTTATTTAGCTCTCCAAATGCTATTTGGAAACCATTTTAGCCTCGGAAAAAACGATTGGAACCATCTTGAAAGTGCTACCAAGCAAGGACATAGTTTTCAATATATCTTACTTTGTTTTAGGACACTTGAGGTTGGATGGGGTTTCCTCGCAGGGTGGGTCACACCTGTTTGAGTGAATATGATTCAACCTGTTGAGCGAGGATTTTTCTTTTGTTAGTTCAAAGATTCATCGTGCTAATGCTCCACAAAATAAAATAAAATGACATCTGGCTACGCATCCAATCGTACAATATGATTATGGGCAGTGCTGTAGTTGTCTTGGGCACCATTAAGAAAACGACTCACTTTATGTCCAATATACATTAATTTAAGCCTAACATTACACAAGTATAGAATTGTGCAATTAGACAAAATCATGTGGTGTTGATCACATATAACAAGCTGCTACGACTTACTTTTAACAATTTACTTATGATTCCGGATAGTGATTAACCCATTGGCTCCGGCCACACTCCAAATTTAACTGCTAAAGGGATGTAGCGTTCTCTTCGTTGCTAGCTGACCTACTAATTCTAGTAGTCAAGCCACACAAATTCGTGTCCACACAAAAACACACACTGACACACATATATCATGATTCACGAGTTCCATATAATAACTCACATTTTTGAATAACTGCAATCATGGATTTATAGCTCTTTGTCGAAGTCTAATTTTATCACTATTGTACGCAAGGGATAGAACACAAGGTAATCTTTTTTTTTTTTCTTTTTTTTTTTCTCTTGAATTTGAAGGTTGAAGAATTTGAAGTATGAGCCTTATAATAAAATCGGGTATGAATTTACAATTAAATTATACCAACAGTCACGTAACAAAATATTCTGGATGATACTAGTTGTTTTTTCTCGTCCGCTGGAAAAAAAATATATATGTACAATATAACTAATTATTAATTATTTTGGTAGGAAATTAATTATTAATTATTATAAGTACTGGAAAATTCCTTGCAGCTTCTGCGCCGTCATTTTTAGACCGTACATACGAAACCATTCTCTCTCTCTCTCTCTCTCTTTTTACATAATTTGCGCCATAAGTTAACAACCGCCAGCAAGAACACTATTGGACAATATTCAGAGGGGCCACGCTAACGTAGTCAGAAATGAAACGAGAGTTGATTTAATAATTAACGTCCTCTTGGTTTCCGTGTAGCAAAATGATTGTACGACAGATACACATGAAAGGGAGGGGAATTTGTTTGGAGGCTTCGAGAGGTTTCAACTCAAAATTTTTCCCTAATTAAACTTAAAGTTTGATGAGATAGTTGAGCTCAAACACCACTCAAGTTTGAATTTACCCACCACTTAAAGTTTGAATTTACCTCTCCTTAATCTGAAACTTAGCTCCTTTCATGACTCAGTTGGAGTTTAAAATTAATTATATATTTAAATGTGAGTTTAAATTATTGTGATTTTAGTTTTAAACTATACTTTTCAAATATTTTATCTTAAATTCAAAAACTTCAAACCACAATGATTCAAATATCTGAGACAAACAATAATCATGTTTTAAATGTAAACTCAAAGTGTATACGTCCTGCTCAAACATTTCAAATACAAAATTATAATCCAGTTAGTGATCTGATATGGTGAAACAATTAGACGTCCTAGATTTAGATTACCAAAGCGATAAAAATTCTTAAAAGAAAAAAGCAAACTAAAATAGATTACTATTGTCATTCACCCTGAATAGGAAAAATGCATCCACACTTTCAAAACTAGAATAAAAATTTAGTATGATGAAGAAAAAATTTACAAAAACAAAAATTAGTCCTTTTTTGTGTTTTCTCTTACCTCTTTAATGATCGTAAGATTGGTGCCCCTTTATACAGGAGAAAATTAGATAGGAACTAAAAATTTTCAAGTGTGAAAATCTCAGATTACCCTTAATATAATGTACATTTATTATGATTTTTTCTCATTTAATTATGCTGGTAGCTGCTCTTGGGCTAGCAAAATATAATGAGGCAATTAAAGAGAAATGGATCTCTCAGCACAACGTACCCTTTCCTCCTTTCACAAGATGCCATGTTAGTTTTGATGAAATGCTATATTACTGTGTTAATGTGAAGTTTAACTATTTTAGTAGAAAATTACTCTCCAATGTAATGATTTTTTATACTAAATTTAGCATATGTTATTTCAACGGCAAATTTGGTACCCAATAAAATGTGTTAAATTTTAACATTTGATTTGCCTTGGTTCAATGTGACAGAGTCAAGATTTTTTTGCTTCTAACGGGTGGGGAGCATAATGTCACGAGCTTACTTTCTCTGAAGGTACTCGTGCAGCCTTAGCACGCTCTTGATGCTAAGTCAGCCTGACTTGCTCACGCAATTGCCTAGAATAAAAGGGAACACAAGAGAATGAGGAGAACTCTAAAAGGAAAGTTGTATTAAGCTAAGAGAATTTACAAGGCTTAGATTCTTGGACTTCTCTTGAATGGTTTACAAATGAGGGGTTAGTCTTATTTATAGGCACCCTCCTAACAAATGAACGGTCAAGATTGCTTTGATCCTACGGTTGCTATTTGCTATCTAGAATGTTCTAGCAAAGTGTGAAAATATTTACAAGCATGGAGTGTTCTAGAGAATTCTATACTATTCTACAATGTTCCTAAGTATTTTAAAGTTCTAGAGTCTTCCAGAGAAGTCTTGAGTCTTTCAGGACATTTTGGGTTCTTCAGGATGCTTCTGGACTAGCATAGAACCTCCTGGAATGTTGTGGAACGTTGTAGAACACTCCGGACCCTTCCAAAACCTTCCTTGGGCCAATTTTATCCTTAAAAATGCCCAAGTTAAGTGTGTGGCCTCCTCGTGGCTTAGTGAGGCGTGACATTCTCCCCCACCTATGCTCGCGACGCCGTTGTTGCATCCTCGTGGTAGTGTTGGATTCTGTCTTTGAATTGCCAAAGGGCCTCCTCGGTTTCCCAACTAGCCTCAGTGTTGGGCAGTCCCTTCCACTTGATAAAGTACTCCCAACAACTTGGCACACCTCGACTTCGAATGACTCGATCCGCTAGTATTTCGTCGACTTCCTTGTCAAAGGAGGTGACCACGGCTGTGGGTGCTCGATGGGAGACTCCTCTTGCTGGATCTTCCAAGTCTTCGTTGTACGGTTTAAGCATGCTTACGTGGAAGACTGGATGAATCTTTAGCTTGGGTGGAAGGTGTAGTTTATACGAGACCTTACCTATGCGCTTGATTACCTCGAAAGGTCCTTCATACTTGCGTATTAGCCTCTTATGGACCTTCCTGAATGTCTTGAATTGCTGAGGCAAAAGTTTTACTAAGACAAGGTCTCCTTCATTAAATTCTACGTGCCTCCTTTTCTTGTCTGCCCATTTCTTCATGCGCTTCATCGCCTTGTGTAACGCTGCCTGGGCCAATTTTGCTTGCTCATGCCATGACTTGGCAAACTTGAATGTAGCAGGGCTCTTCCCTTCATAGTGAGTTGCAAGGGAAAGAGGAGTGGTTGGTTGTTGTCCCATGATGATTTCAAAAGGACTCTTGTTGGTGGCCTCACTTTGTTGCAGGTTGTAGGAGAATTGTGCAACATCTAGAAGCTTGGCCCAGTCCCGTTGGTTAGCACTCACATAGTGTCGCAAATAGAGCTCTAATAGAGCATTGATGCGTTCTGTTTGACCATCGCTTTGTGGATGAAAACTTGTTGAAAAGTTCAAGTCGGACCCTAGCATTTTGAACAACTCTGTCCAAAACCTCCCAGTAAAGTAAGGGTCTCGGTCACTGACAATGCTTGTTGAAACCCCCCATAGCTTGACTACGTTTCGAAGAAATAGCCTACCTGCCTCTTCTGTGGTGCAGTCCATTGGCGCTACAATAAAGGTTGCATACTTGCTAAACCTGTCCACCACGACCATGATGCTTCCACACCCTTCGGACTTCGACAGGCAGGTGATGAAGTCCATAGAGACGCTCTCCCATGGTCTCTCTGGAATGGGTAGTGGGTCAAGCATGCCCCCTGGTTGCTGTTGGACTACCTTGTCTTGTTGACATACAAGGCAGGTCCGTACATATTCTTCGACCCCATCTCACATATTAGGCCAGTAGTAGACAGATTTCAAGAGAGCAAGTGTGCGCTTCATACCTGGGTGGCCCGCCCATAAGGAGTTATGACACTCCTTTATTAAATATTTCCTCAAGTTGGCCCACTTTGGTACATACATACGGTTGCCTTTGGTGTAGAGAATGTCATCAGCTAGCCAAAACCTTCGTGTTTTGACCTCGTTCACCAAGGCGATGATGCTTTGTGCTTGAGGATCTGCCTTTAGTCCCTCTTTGATTTTGCTTACCAGTGGGCTAGTAACTTGGGTAATGCTCGGTAATTCTGCCTTTCGGCTTAGTGCATCAGCTACCATGTTCACTTTTCCCGGCTTATACTCCATGACATAGTCAAACTTGGCCAGGAAGTCTTGCCATCTAGCTTGCTTTGGACTGAGCTTCTTTTGGGTCTGGAAGTAACTTGTTGCAACGTTGTTGGTCATGATTATAAACTTTGACCCAAGTAGATAATGGCGTCGCACTCTAAGACAGTGGATGATGGCTGTCATCTCTTTCTCTTGCACTGTGTAGAGTCGTTCAGTCTCATTGAGCTTTCGAATTTTGTATGCAATTGGTTGTCCCTCCTGCATAAGAATGCCTCCAATGGCAAAGTCTAAGGCATCTGTGTGTACCTCATTAGGTTTGGTGTGATCAGGTAGGCTAAGTACGGGCTCCTCACTGATGGCTTTCTTTAGGTCTTCAAAGGCCTGTTGACACTTCTCTGTCTAGTCTCATGCCTTGTTCTTCTTGAGAAGGTCAGTCAGTGGAGCAGGCCTCGCCGAATAGCTCCTGATGAATCGACGGTAATAATTTACTAGCCCAAGAAAAGATCATAGCTCATGTACTTTGGTTGGCGGCTCCCAAGTTTGGATAACATGTACCTTGCTATCTTCCATCATTAGTTGGCCATCTTTGATCTTGTGCCCCAAGAAGGCTACCTCCGGCTTGGCAAAGGAGCACTTTTACTTCTTGATGTATAGGTCATTGTCCCGTAGCACCTTGAACACTTTCCTCAGGTGTTGCACGTGCTCCTCCAAGGTCTTACTATAGACCACTATGTCATCCAAATAAACGACCACAAATTGATCGAGATATGGGTGGAACAGCTTGTTCATCAAAGTACAAAATGTAGCTGGTGCGTTGGTTAGTCCAAATGGCATAACCAAGAATTCATAAGACCCATACCTTGTAACACATGTGGTCTTTGGTTCATCTCCTTCGGCTATGCAAACCTGGTAATACCCTGAGCGAAGGTCTAACTTGGAGAAGTAGCAGGCATGGCCTAGTTGATCAAACAAATCCGCAATCAGAGGAATGGGGTATTTGTTCTTTACCATAATCTTGTTAAGGGCCTTGTAGTCAATGCACATGCACAAAGAACCATCCTTCTTCTTCTGGAATAGGACTGGTGCGCCAAATGGGGCTTTGGAAGGCCTGATGAATCCTGCATCAAGTAACTCTTTGAGTTGCCTTCTTAATTCCGCTAATTCCGATGGTGCCATGCGGTATGCTCCCATGGCTGGTGGCTTGGTCCCTGGTTCCAGCTCGATCTGATGGTCTACCTCCCTCCTTGGTGGTAGCTTCTTTGGTAACTCTTCTAGTGCAACATCCTTGAATTCCTCGAGGATGGCTGCTACCTCTTCTAGCTCAACTTCTGATGGCCTTTGCTCTTCATCATCATATTCTTTGAGGATAGCCAAGTAACTTTCCTCATCCCTCCGGATGCCCTTCTTGAACTGCATTACTGAGAGCATCTTTGTGCCTTACTTGTTGGTCCTGGTTGTTGGCACCACACAAGCCTTGTCGCCATCCATGATGCACATGCTGTTGGCGAATGGTACAAAGAATGCCTTAACTTGATCTAAGAACTTTAGTCCCAGGACGACTCTAAAGTCATCCATTGGCACAACTAAAAAGTCCATGTGCCTAGACCAGGCTCCCATGCTAGTCTTAACTCCTCGAGCTATGCCGTGAATAGGTCGGGCAGCTGAGTTGACTACCTTGATGGAGCCCCCTCCACCAGTCACCTAAAGTCCCAGCCTTTCGGCTTCTTCAATTGAAATAAAGTTGTAGGACGCACCTGTATCAAGCATGGCTGTCGTTGCTTTACCTCCAATGGTCACGTCCACAAATAGTAGTCCCTTGGCTTGGGTCTTAGGGTCAGATTGGATCACATTCAGTAGCTGCAAAGACCCCATGTGTGCACCATTGTTGCCACTGTTGGTTTCCATCCCATCTTGATGACTTCCTAAGAGCGAATTCAAGGCTCTTTTCTACGGGCAATCCTTAGCCCAGTGGGGACCGTCACAAAGGAAGCATTTATTGTTGTTGGGCTTGATTGAACTCTTGTTGTCCCTTTGCTTGGCTTTGTCTTTGCTCCTTGATAAGTTACTTGGGCAGTGCTCGTCCCTGCGTTGGCCCTTGTCTCCCCCACTTTTGGCTTGGCTAGTCTTCCTATCCTTCGGCTTACTGGTGGACTCTCTTTGGCTCGTATAGTCAATTAAGCTTTCTGCCACGGCTATGGCAGTGGCAAGGTCTTCCACCTCACGCCGCCTTAGCTCGGTCTTAGCCCATTGTTGGAGTCCATCCATAAAGTTAAAGAGTGCGTCCTTGTCGGATAAACCAGGGATCTTAAGTACTAAGTTAGTAAACTCCTTAATATAATCACGAATAGACCATGATTGTTTAAGCCTTTGCAGACGAGCCTTAGCCTCGTCCTCAGCATTTTTAGGATAGAATTGCCTTTTAAGTTCTCTCTTAAAGTCATCAAAAGTAGTCATGGTGCACGTACCTCTCTCGACGTCTCCTCGCCTTCTCCTCCACCAAGTTAGAGAGTGCGTCCTTGTCGGATAAATCAGGGATCTCAAGTACTAAGTTAGTAAACTCCTTAATATAATCACGAATAGACCCTGATTGTTTAAGCCTTTGCAGACGAGCCTTAGCCTCGTCCTCAGCATTCTCAGGATAGAATTGCCTTTTAAGTTCTCTCTTAAAGTCATCAAAAGTAGTCATGGTACACGTACCTTTCTCGACGTCTCCTCGCCTTCTCCTCCACCAAAGCATGGCGGTGTCGGTGAGATAAAGAGCTGCAGACTGGATCTTGGCGTCCTCATTTGTGATACCCATGGCCCCGAAGTATTGGTCTAGGCCCCACAAGAAGTTGTCCACTTCTCGTGCATTGCGTGCTCCCCCGAAGCTTTTTGGCTTTGGCACTTCAATGCACCTAGCCTCGATGACACCACTGCTGGACCCTGTAGCCAATGCGTGCTTGCAAAGAGCTAAGTCCTCATGCATGTCCTTAATGCGTGCAAGCGAGCTATTCAACTCCATCTCATGTACTCGACGCATTTTAGTGAGCTCTCCCGTGAACTTGTCACGGACCTTCCCAATCTCAGCCCGCAAGGACTCCTCCAGTTAGAGCAGCATGCCCCGTATCACAGTGTGGATAGCGACATCCTCCGCTTCTAAACCGTCCACCCGTTGGCTTAGATCATCCACCTAGGCCTCCACGCCACTTACTGCCTCCTCAACCCAAGATAGGCGTGAGTCAAAACTAGAGATCATGTCCTTAGATCGACCTCGCTTTGCCACGATGTTAGGGTCGACTATTTCTTCACGGCCTCGCTCCTGCATTACCTCCACATCGGATGGGTTGGATCCTGTGGTCCTTTGAGCACCACCTTTAGCCATCATCTTCGTTCAAGCCTGCTCTGATACCAATTGTCACAAGCTTACTTTCTTTGAAGGTACTCGTGCAGCCTTAGCACGCTCTTGATGCTAAGTCAGCCTGACTTGCTCACGCAATTGCCTAGAATAAAAGGGAACACAAGAGAATGAGGAGAACACTGAAAGGAAAGTTGTATTAAGCTAAGAGAATTTACAAGGCTTAGATTCTTGGATTTCTCTTGGATGGCTTACAAATGAGGGGTTAGTCCTATTTATAGGCACCCTCCTAACGAATGAATGGTCAAGATTGCTTTAATCCTACGGTTGCTATTTGCTATCTAGAATGTTCTAGCAAAGTGTGGAAATATTTACAAGCATAGAGTGTTCTAGAGAATTCTATACTATTCTACAATGTTCCTAAGTACTTTAAAGTTCTAGAGTCTTCCAGAGAAGTCTTGAGTCTTCCAGGACATTATGGGTTCTTTAGGATGCTTTTGGACTAGCATAGAACCTCCTGGAATGTTGTGGAATGTTGTAGAATACTCCGGACCCTTCTAGAACCTTCCTTGGGCCAATTTTATCCTTAAAAACGCCCAAGTTAAGTGTGTGGCCTCCTCGTGGCTCAATGGGGCGTGACAATAAGCTATTAACTCCTGATACTATTAACTAATTGGAATCACATGTTATGCACTTACATATTCAAGTAGAATGAATTGAATTGTACCTTCCAATCAAAATGAGTATAATTCTTTAAAATGTACGTAATACACACACAAACACATATAGATATATGGACAAGTATAATATATGAGTGATAAAGATTTTAACGGTCATATTAGATAGAGAATTATCTAAGAGGTTTATATGGGAAAACAATGATTGGTCGTTTAAAAGAAGTTTTCATGAGGTTCACTTTTGATATATTGAAGATTGCACGATAAAATAAGTTAGAAGGGACCAATTTTTTTTTTAAGCAATTTAATAGGAAAAAAATTAGAAATATCTTAATTAAAGACACTACAAGATTTAACAGAAAAACAAAAGAGAGAGAGAGGAAAAAAACACTTTAAAGGAAACAAAGATGTGGAGGCATTCTTTGTTAATAAAGGAATTAAATATATTAAAAAAGGAAGTGAAGAACTCTATATTATAATAATAAGAAACAAAAAATCCAGGGGGGCGTATCATCCCCTTGCCCTTGGCCTCACCTCCCCGGCCCTTCTTGGTTGGTACATTCGCATGTTAATTTAATTATTATAAAACTTTTATTTTCAAATTATTTAAAATTAAAAAGTTTTTCTTTTTCTTTTAATATATAATTATGTTAAAAGTAAGATATACTATTTGAAATAGCATTATGCTTTTTACAAAAAATAAGTAATAGCATATTAAATATCACTTCCATTTTTTGAAGTCAAATATAGTATTTACATTGACATTGTATTGGACATCATCTTATATTGTATAAATACAAATGCTAGCTATTTGTTACAAAAAAAAATACAAATACAAATATTATTACATAATAAAATACTTTAAACACTTATAAAAAGGAACTTGGGGAATTAAGGCATGACACAATCACACACTTATATTTAAAGAGCAATAGAGAAAGGTATAGAAAAATATTATATCCTCAATGGAGATCATTAAGAGTAAGGTTATTTCAAATAAATTTAAAAGAATTCAAAACATGCATTGGCATTCAAATACAAAATACATTCCAAACATATGTAGCAGTGAACTATACACAATCTTTATTTTTCAAACAATTAAAATAAAATTACTTAAACTCTAAAAATTTTTATGACAACTTACAAACATGCAAAAACAGTACCACAAAAATTTTCGTTGTCAAATAAATTCATTCGGCCATACATAAATTCACACAGAGAAGAAGTCTAGAATTTTGCTGATTTATAGCCATAAAACTTAGCCTTAAATAAAATTCATGAACTCATAAAATATTTATCAAATCATGACAAAACTTTCAAGTCCATTTCTTAACATATACATGAACATTTCTACAAAATTTCGTGAAAATCAAAACACATTTGCCTCTTGACCAAAGACCGTACATTTGTGCAACATAACCAATTAGCAATAGTTATTATGAGGAGTAGAGAGAAAAAATTTCATATCTCAACATAGAAAGTTCGAATTAATGTGAAATTTTAAGGGATAACTCATAATGCATACACAAATAACCTACTAAAATTTTGCAGCAATTAGATATTCGTAGGCAAAGATATAGCAGTCAGAACATAGAGAAATACTATTTCAAAAATATACCGAGAGCAAAATTCTTACCTCAAACAATTCTTCTCAACTTTCCTTTCAATTCATCCAAGAGCAAAACAATATCTTATTCAAATATTTGTAGCAAAATTAAGGAGATAAGAGAAGGTGAAATGTGAAGAAAATAGGGAGAAGAACTAACAAAGAGAAAGAGAGAGAGAGAGTGTAATGTACGTGAATGAGAGGAAAAATAAAAAATGAAATATCGGTCACACTCTATAATATCAAAAATTTGCTTAAAGTGCTGAAGGATAATCACATGTATGATCGGAAATGAAAAAAGAAAGTCAATTGATTTAATATTCTTACCCAATTTTCTTCTTTTTAAAATGGGAAACCTTATCAATTTCCCAAATCATCATAAAATAAGTATACAAGTCAACCATCTTTCCCACAAGAAATAAGGAAGGAGAAAAAAATATGTTAATCACTCAAAATTATATAGCCAATCATGATATTCATCAATTCCATGATTTTGGAGAGTTTCTACTAATTGCTCGTTAGCAGTCTTCGGCCTGCCGATGGCTTACTTCAGCCTGCCAAAGTCATGAGACCCGGCCTGCCAATGGAATCCATCAGCCTGCCGGTCCGTGAGGGATAATTTGGCTTGTTGAACTTGGAGGATCGACCTGCCAAACTGCCATATACACTAAAATATAACAAAACATTAATTAATCACTAAGTAGTTACCAAGCATACAATGTTAATGACATGAACACCTTGAGTACACCAATTCTACGTGACCGTCACCTATCATCATACTTAAAATAAAATAGTCAGTAACATTATATCATATATCATTAGGGAAAATACTTAACGTCTTTATTCATTTAACATAATCTGTTACATGAAAATTTGGTGGCTGTTAAAATTCTTCCCACCTTATAAGAGTTTCGTTCTCGAAACTCAGAATAGCTGTAGATACTTAACCCTTATGTCATCTTTGTATTCCCATGTAGCTTCTTCCACTTGGTGATTTTGCCAGAAAACCTTGACCAATGGAATTTCTTTATTCCTCAAGGTCTTGGTCTTTCGATCTAGAATCTCCACTAGCTTTGCTTCATAACTGAGGTCATCTTGTATTTCGATCACTTATGGCTTGATCACGTGTGTAGGATCTAGGACATATTCTTGAGCATCAAAACATGGAGGACGTCATGAATGGATGACATTTCTAATGGTAGTCTTAACTGATAAGATACTTTGCCTATTCGTTTCATGATTTCATAGGGTCTGATAAATCTTGGGTTTAACTTGCCTTTCTTTTCAAACCTCATGACTCCTTTCATTGGTGCAACCTTTAGGAAAACCGAATCGCCTACAGTGAATTCTAAGGGCCTTCTTCTTTTATCAATATAACTTTTCTGTCGGTTTTGAGCGATCTCAATTCTCTTTTGTATTAACTTAATCATCTCGGAGTTTTCATTAACAAAATCTGTCTTTTCATTGTCAACATTTTCCATCAACTTCTTCTCACCAACTTCATGCTAACGTATAGGCGACCTGCATTTCTGCCCATACAGGGCCTCATAAGGTGCCATTCCAATCATCGCCTGGTAACTGTTGTTGTAAGCGAATTCTACTAACGGTAACATTTTACACCAGCTGGTCCTGAAGTCGAGAGTATAGGCCCAAAGCGTATCCTCCAAGATCAAGTTCGTCCTCTCCGTTTGGCTGTCTGTCTAAGGTTGAAATGTTGTACTAAGTGCAACTTTGATCCCATTGCAGTCTGTACACTTTTCTAGAACTTGGACGTGAACCTACCGTCATGATCTGAAATGATAGAATTAGGGATTCCATGAAGTCGTACAATTTCCTTGACATAGCGTTCCACTAACCGCTCCATAGAGTAAGTGATCTTGATGGGAATGAAATGTGCCATCTCCATTAGTCAATCGACAACAACCCAAATAGCATCATAACCATTCATAGTCCTGGGCAAACCGGTAATGAAATCTATTGCAATATCTTTCCATTTCCATTACAGTATCTAAATTGACTGTAAATTGCCGCCAGGTCTCTAGTGTTCAACTTTAACTTGCTGGCATGTTAAGCATATCTTTACATACATGGCAACATCACGTTTCGTTCCAAACCACTAGAAGTTATCCCTTAAATCGTTGTACATCTTTGTTGCACTTGGATGAATTGTATAAAAAGTGTCATGAATTTTCGCTAAGATTCTTTCCCTTAGGCCATCAACGTTAGGCACACATAAGCTGTCCTTGAAATATAGAGTTCCATCATAAGTAATTCGAAAATCTTTACATTTTTCTTCCTTTATTTCCTTCTTAATCCTTGTAAGGCTTACATCTTCGTCTTACTTACTCCGAGTCTCATTAAACAACGTTAGAGCAAGAGTAAGTGCTAAAAGTTGGCCTGTTATAAGCTCCAAACCGAAGTCCAGAATTTCTTTCCTTAAAGATTGAGACATTGCTTGTAATGACATCAACGTGGCAACAGTCTTTCTACTTAGAGCATCAGCCACACGATTAGCCTTTCTGGGATGATAAAGGATTTTATAATCATAATCCTTCACCAATTCTAACCATCTTCGCTGTCTCGTGTTCAGGTCCTTCTGTGTGAAAAAGTACTTTAAACTTTGATGATTAGTGAAGATCTTACACTAGACCCCATATAAGTAATGTCTCCATATTTTTAGTGTAAAAACAATAGCCGCTAACTCGAAGTCATGAGAAGGATAGTTCTTCTCATAATCCTTTAGTTGTCTCAATGTGTAAGTGATCCTGTCATTCTGCATCAAAACAGCACTAAGGTCCATCCTAGAAGCATCACTGTAAATTACAAATTTGTCGCTCCCTTCAGGAATGGCCAATACTGGAGCCGTAGTTAACCTCTTCTTCAGTTCTTGAAAACTCTTCTCGCATGCATCTGTCCATCCAAACTTCTTTCCCTTACGAGTTGAATTTGTGAGTGGCGTTGCTATCTTGGAGAAGTCTTCCACGAATCTTCGATAATAACTAGGTAGATCCAAGAAGCTCCTTATCTTGCTTGCATTCATCGGTTGTTCCAGTTAAGAACAACCTCTACATTAGCAGGATCTACTATATTATCCCTTCCTTTGATGGTAAATGCTCCAAGAAAGACACTCTGTCGAGCTAGAACTCACACTTTGAGAATTTTGCATACAACTTGTGTCTCTTTAATGTCTCCAGCACAATTTTCAAATGCTCTGTGTGTTCTTCCCGACTCTTCGAATAAACAAGAATATCGTCGATAAACACAATGACAAATTTATCAAGGAAGTCCTTGAATACTCGATTCATCAGGTCCATGAAGCCTGCAGGTGCATTTGTTAGACTGAAAGGCATAACCACAAATTCATAGTGACCATATCTTGATCTAAAGGCTGTTTTTGGGATATTAACTTCTTTAATCTTCAACTGGTGATATCCCGGCCGCTGGTCAATCTTTGAGAAGACAGATGCACCTTTTAGTTAATCAAACAAGTCATCGATCCGAGGCAACGGGTACTTGTTCTTGATCGTTGCCTTATTCAGTTCTCTATAGTTGATGCAGAGTCTCATAGATCCATTCTTCTTCTTGTACAAATAAGATTGGGGCTCCCCAAGGTGAGTGACTAGGCCTGATGAAGCTTTGTTAAGCAATTCCTTTAATTGAGATTGAAGCTCCTTCAACTCTGTCGGGGCCATTCTATAGGGTGCCTTTGAAATCAGGTCTGTGCCTGGAGCGAGCTTGATCTCAAATTCAATCCCTCTATCAGGGGGTAAGCTTGACAGTTCATTTGGAAACACCTCTAAGAATTCTCGTACTACTACAACATCTTTAATCCTTGTCTTTTCTTCCTGACTTTTGTCTACAATGTTTGCCAAGTAACCCATGCAGCCACTTGCTAACAATTTCCTTGCTTTCATAGCTGACAAAAACATACTTGGTTTCTTTCTGGACTCGCCCACATACACGAACTTTTGTTCACTTTTGGATGAAAGATCACCTTTTGTTTCTGGCATTCAATGGAAGCATTGTATTTGCTCAGAAAATCCATCCCTAGAATCATGTCATTATCATACATGTCGATCACAATAAGGTTGATGAAGAGTTCCCTTTTAGAAATCCATAGAAGAACCGTACACAAACAGTGTATAGATATCATCACTTCCCCATATGGTAGAGCTATAGTGAATTTCTATCTCATAGGCTCTAAGTGAACCCCTAACTTCTTAGCAAAGAATGATGATACAAAAGAATGCGTGGCACCTGTATCAAAGAGAACATGTGCATCAATAGAGAGACTTGAAATCTGACCTATGACCACTTTATAGGCTTTAGCATTCACCTGTTCCATCGCCATTGCATAGATGCAGGCATTAGTAGGTGGGGCTTTAAGTCTTCCTTGGCTAATCAACAGCCCTTTTAAGGAGGCTTGCATCTGATGGAGTTGGGCTTAAAGGACTCTCTACTGAGCTTGTGCATTTATCTAATTGGGGCAATTCTTGGCAAAGTGGTCTTTATGTCCACAGATGAAACATTGGTTGATTCCCAAACGACATTCTCTTAGATGTTTCTTCCCTCATTTGATGCATGGGTAAATCTGCTTGTTTTTGTTGTTGGATTGGCCACCATTATGCCTCTTGTTGCCTTGACTCTGTTGGTTCTGAGAACTGCCCTTCCTTTTGTTGTTTCTATAGTTTTGGTGGTTGTTGTAGTTGTTGCTACTGTTGTTGTTCTTGTTTTGGGGGTGGTTCTAGGTGCTTACATTATTTGCTAGTTGATTTGACTAAGGCTGGTTCCTTCTTAGCTTAGACAAATGAAATTCAACGTGTTGGGCACTCAAAACAGCCTGCTCTTGGTTTCTAGGTGGGCTTGCCCCATCAACAATTGCAGCAATCTCTGGCCTGAGAACTTTGATCAGTCTTCTGACCCCTTTCACTCTCATCACTAACCATCCCTAGGCAAAGGCAAGCTAACTGATCAAATTTTGCCACCACATCTGTAACCGACATGTCTTCCTAGCGTAGGTTCTCAAACTCATCATAATGCTTCCTAGTAATGTTCATGTGAAAGAACTTCATGTTGAACTCATAAACGAAGTCAGCCCATGTCATCTCATCAACATTCCTGCTCTGTTCGATTCCATCCCACCAAATTCTAGCCTCCATGATGAGGTAGTACGAAGCACAAAGAACCTTCTCGTTATTCGTGAAGCCCATGAGTTTCAGAGTGGCCTCAATTGTCTTTAGCCATCCTTGAGCAACTAATGGATCCTTAGAATCTTCAAAATCTACTGGCTTAATCCTCTTCCATTTGACTAATAAGGGTTCTTGATAAACCAGTCTAGGTAATGTTGTAGAAGCCTAGACTTCATCTACTTGTGGTTGGGGAAAAGGAGGTGGTGACATATCATGGCCTCATCATTCACTGTCTTGACCATTGGCCCTCAGTTATGTAATTTTCTTTCTTTGTTCCTTAAGTTGCCTTTGCAGCTCAGCGATCATCGTCATCAGCCTTTCGTTAGTTTGAGCACGAGTTTACATCCTTCTATGGCCATCCATTTGTTGATTTCCTAAAAGAATTAGGAGCTTTAGAATAATCCTCTAATTTATGAGATGGGATTTCACTACTATATCGCATACTAGAGCCATAATCATTATACAGTTAAATCTCATACTTATCGTGAAACTTGCATCCTTCACTTTTAACTTAAAATATACTTACTTGGAGGACTTAGACTGACGTGTGGTGATATGAATTGAAAACAAAAATTTGCTCTGATACTAAAGCCTGTAACGGCCCCTTATGGACATCACAGATGTCATTACGTTCATTCTTTTCTTTTACCATTATCTAAGATAAACTATTTAAATGAAAACACAATTTGGAAACATACCCCAAGATCCATGCATACATTTTTTTTTCAAATATCAATATTTAATAAATTACTTGATTATCAGTATTCTTTAAATACTTTGTCAATACCAAAACGTAATCTAAATAAAAATCAATGCAACCTTTTTTTTTTAAATATACTTACATAGTTTGGTAGGTCGAGTTCGGCGACTTCGGACTTTGGCAAGCTAAACTCGACCGACAATTCGAACTTCAACCACCGACAGGCCGCCTAAAGCTTTGTAAAATAGGGTTTTAAAATCTCTAAAATCAGCAGGCCGATTCAAGGAAATCAACAGGCCGATACTGACATCGACAGACCAACCGATAATGATCGGTAGGCCTATCTGTTGATAAAATCAAAATTAAATTTTAAATCAAATCTCAAAATTTTGAAGTGCGAAAGGATGGACAATAATCATATAAAGTTATAGAAACATAGTTCAAATCTTTAAAACTCTTTAAAGAAACATACTTAGATAATAAAACATACTCAGGAAAGTAAAACATGGTTTATAACTTTAAATTTCTTCTTTGGCGTTCTTCCGTTTACAATCCATCATTCTTGGTTCACATGCCTGTCTTTGTCCTCCTCCTATTCCATTGTTCCCTTACCCTTATCTGCAACATGATGTAAAACTGAATAAGCAAAAGCTTACTAAGTACATTTCATGTCTCACAACGTAAAAACATTTATGAACATCTTTATGAAACATCATCACCATAAGCATCATCATAATAGTGCACCAGGCATAGTTTCATATAGAACATATCTTTCGTTACATTATCTATATTAAAACTTTGTTCATTTTATCTTAGGGGCTCAAGTGTTGCACCATTATCATCACCATTGGCGTGCCATCATAAGAGGAGAGGGGTAGCTTATCCCAAACCAAACATGACGTTATAACATAAACATAACATAAACATAGGTGTGCAACACTTATTTAGGTGATACATATATATGTAATACCCCAAATTTTAAGCTAAGGATCTAGTTAAGATTATATGAATATGTTTTATTTTTACCACTTATGCATTTATTTTTTTACTTATGAAATTGCCATTTGTTTATAGGATGATAGAACTTCATGCAAAGGTGTTATATATATATCTTGTATATTAATTTATAAGTATTAATACATTTATATATATATATAGAAATATATAAATTTTTTAAATATAAATAAACATTAATTTATATGTTAATTGTAAGTTAATTTACAAGTATTCTATATATATATATATAAACGTTATATTCTATATATAAATATTTCTATATATATACTTATATTTACGTAATATAAGAATTAATATGTTTCTATATATAAGGTTAATTCGTATAAAAATAAAAGAAAGGAAAGTTATGTTATATATTAATGTAATGTGCACAATATTTTGTACTATTGTATAATTGTAGCGGATAATGACTAACGTAATTTATGTATATGTGCGTGTGTTTGTTGCAGTATAATTTTGACTTATTGGCATATTATCTTCTCTTTCCTTATTCCATATAGGGGAATAGTTGACTTTTTATGTGATTGGAAAATGATTGTTGATTGATTGGCATATATTTGGATTTATTTCCTCATTTAAGGAAATAAAATATTTGACTTTTGATTGATTGAATTTAATTGATAAGGTTTCTTACTTTTGAAAGTTGATATATGGTAAGTAGGAGCTAATTTGTTAATTCTTCTCCTAATTCCCCTCTAATCCCACATGTAAATTGCCTCTAATTAGTCAAGATATTATCATTATATTTTGATAGTTGACTTTTTAATTATAATTGGAATTCATGATAGGTTTCTTGTTTTGATAATTGAAATTAGGCAAATGGAGCTAATATTGGAATCTGAAATTATCTTTAATTCTTTTATTTCTTTATTGGATGATTGGTTGACTTATTTAGAATTCTATTCATGGATAATCAAGATACTATCATTATATTTTTCTCTATTAAATCATTGACTTTCGTATTTAGTTTCTTTTCCCATCCCACGAGTATGCATTCCATTTTTATAAAAGATTTGTTTCTTATCTAGAAGGCTATGTTTCTTTTTTATATATTACTCTCATTCTTCACATTTTACTCACAAATCCTCTCAACCTCTCAATCTTCATGTTTCTTCTTCTTCTTCTTCTTTTCCTTCTTTATTTTGCTACTAAGAGTAAGAATGTGAGAGAGAGACAGTAGACGAGAGAATGAAAGAAATAGAGAAAGAAAGAAAGGAATGAAACAAAGAGATAGAGGAGATGTATGAATGCATGAAGAAAGTATAGAGAAGAGAACCACAAGGGTTTCAATAGATGGCTTCCCTTAGAATATGAAGAGTAATGTTATGTAAAGAATGAATGAATGATGATGTATAGAACCTAAGATGATCATGACTAAACGGTTTGTGTAAGTATACCCTCCACTGCATCACTTGAACAATAGTATGTTTTAAAGCATGTTTTAAAGTTATGTATGTTGTTATGATGAATATGTTTAAAGATGATTTTGATGATTTTTCATGAGTGTGATGTGAACTATCTTGTTGTCATGAATCAACCAAAGTTATGTATGTTTTCATGGTCAAATCCTTGAGGAAGCATATTCTAAGATGGGGACCATCTATGAATAAATGTTAAGAGTTCTAACTGCTTGAGATTAACGTTATGCTATGGGCCCAAAAACCTAAAGGTAATGTATGTTTATGAAAGTATGTTTTTATGTGGAACTACTGTGGTTTACTTACTAAGCATTATGCTTATATAGTTCTCGTGATGCAGGTGAGCTTAAGGATGTAGATGACTGAGCAAGAATGGTCCAAGGTCCCATGACGAGTCTAAGATGCAATATTATTTCTAAGTATTTCTTTGATGTTATTAGAAGCTAAGAATTGTTATTGAGGACATTTAGGGGATTTTTTAGATTTTGTATAAGTGTTGTAATCTTAATATTTCCACTGCTATGTGATATGATAATTTCTGCATTAAGGTTGAGTTGAGATTTGATTAATTTTTTTTGGTCCATCTTTACATGCACGAACGAACGATGAGTGGCACTCCTCTCCCCTCTTTTCTCCCGGGGAGGAGGGAGTCGCTACAATATACATACATATTTATATACTTTTATACCTTGAAATACGCCATCATCAAACATGCATAACTTTTTGAACATCAAATCTTTCATAAATAAACATTAAATTAAACCATCATAGATATCATCATAAACATAATTTTGAACTTTTACAAACCACATCATGTTGCAGGCGAGAATGTACTTACCTATTTAGCTTATTTAACCTTAATTGTAGGTGATGTCGCTGCAGTCTTGATGTGCTCACTCCTTAGTGTGTTCATGTCATACATACATTTAAAATAAATTAACATTTATTTACATTCAAAGAATCATCCAATACCATAACACATATGCACCTCCAATTCAAGAAATACATGAACACAAATATCTGCCTGACCCTTATGTATTCATAATTCAATAACTCATAATTTGTACATAATTAAAGTATGAGACTTTAAAGGGACAAAGCTAACACATAAACATACTATCATGATTTTTCATTGGTCATAAAAATTTCATTTGACAATTTAAATAAGTCACATATCATACAATACCAAAACTGCAAGCAACCACAAAGTAGTAAGCAACCCTAACACATTTTCATATAATAAGTTATCTACATCACAAAATAATCTCATAAAATTTGTGTATGTAGAAGAGACCTAAACTTATAACATATTTAAAAAGAAATGGTTTCAAATAAATTTAAAAGAATTCAAAACATGCATTGGCATTCAAGTACAAAATACATTCCAAACATTTGTAGCAGTGAGCTATACATAATCTTTATTTTTCAAACAATTAAAATAAAATTACTTAAACTCTAAAAATTTTTATGACAACTTACAAACATGCAAATACAGTACTACAAAAATTTTTGTTGTCAAATAAATTTATTCGGCCATACATAATATTCACACAAATAAGAAGTCTAGAATTTCGCTGATTGACAGCCATAAAACCTAGACTTAAAGAAAATTCATGAACTCATAAAATATTTATCAAATCATGACAAAAATTTCAAGTCCATAGAAAATCAAAACATATTTGCCCTTTGAACAAAGACCTTACATTTGCGTAGCATAACCAACTAGCAACAGTTATTATGAGGAGCAAAGAGAAGAAATTTCATATCTCAATATAGAAAATTCCAATTAACGTGAAATTTTAAGGGATAACACATAACGCATACACAAATAACATACTAAAATTTTGCAACAATCGGATATTCGTAGGCAAAGATATAGCAGTTGAAACATGGAGAAATACTATTTCAAAAATATACCTAGAGCAAAATTCTTACCTCAAACAATTCTTCTCAAATTTGCTTTGAATTTGTCCAAGAGGAAAACATTATTTTATTCAAATATTTGCAACAAAAATTAAGGAGATAAGAGAAGGTGAAACATGAAGAAAAAAGGGAGAAGAACTAAGAGAGAGAAAGAGGGAGAGTGTAATGTTTGAATGAGAGGAAAAATAAAAAATGAAATATTGGTCACACTCTATAATATCAGAAATTTGCTTAAAGTGCTGAAGGATAACCACGTGTATGATAGGGAATGAAAAGAGAAAGTCAATTGATTTGATATTCTTACCCAATTTTCATCTTTTTAAATTGGGAAACCTTGTCAATTTTCCAAATCATCATAAAATAAGTATAAAAGTCAACCATCGATCTTTCCCACAACAAATAAGGAAGGAGAAAAAAAAATGTTAATTACTCAAAATTATACAGCCAATCATGATATTCATCAATTCCATGATTTTGGAGAGTTTCTGCTAATTGCTCGTCAATAGTCTTCGGCCTGCCGATGGTTTACTTCAGCTTGCCAAAGTCATAAGGCCCGGCCTGCCAATGGAATCCATCAGCTTGCCATTCCATGAGGGATAATTCGGCCTGCCAAACCTGGAGGATCAGCTTGTCGAACTGCCGTATACACTAAAATATAACAAAACATTAATTAATCACTAAGTAGTTACCAAGCATACAATGTTCATGACATAAACACCTTGAGCACACCAATTCCACGTGACCATCACCTATCATCATACTTAAAATAAAATAGTTAGTAACATTATATCATATATCATTAAGGAAAATAATTAACATCATTATTCATTTAACATAATTTGTTACATGAAAATTTAGCGGGTGTTATAGATCTAGAGGAAGAGGTTTATATGAATCAACCAGAAGGATTTTCCTCTAATGACATTGAGCATTTAGTCTGCAAGCTTAAGAAATCCATATATGATTGAAACAAGCCTCTCGTCAATGGTATTTGAAGTTCCATGACATTATCTCTTCATTTGGTTTTGAAGACAATATCATGAATCAATGTATATTCCAAAAAGTCAATGGGAGTAGGATTTGTTTCCTTGTGCTATATGTGGATGACATATTACTTGTAACTAGTGCTATATGAGGTAAAGCAATTTCTATCAAAGAACTTTGATATGAAGGATATGGGAGAGGCATCTTATGTCATTGGCATTAAGATCCATAGGGATAGATCTCAAGGCATTTTAGGTTTGTCTCAAGAGACCTATATCAACAAGGTTCTAGAGAGGTTTTGGATGAAGGACTATTCACCAAGTGTAGCACCTGTTTTTGTAATCCCCAACAAGTAAGAAGCCTTTTCTTGGTTCGAGATATGTTTGTTATGCTTTCTTATATATATGCTTCTTTGATGTGATTTTGCTGCTGAATTTGAAACTTGGTGGAATGTATAATTATTTCACCTGTCCGTGGGTCTACACTCTTTTCTCTATGTGGCACACCTTGCTATCCATATTTCTTCATCTATAGTGCATCTGATAATCAAAACCTTGTTATTTTTTTTTTTTTTTGCTTTTGTTTTTTCTATATTTTTCCCCCTCTTCCTATACGCTACATTTCTTCATCGACTTTCTTAAGGAAACTTGTAACCTATTACATACACTATAGGTACATCAGCACGTTAAAAATGTGCTACCATTGATTTTGTCTCTATTAGGATAGAATACCAGAAATCTAACCTTTTACTTATATATTTACTATCCGATCGAGGATTTTTAAGAAGCAGACTTGTGATTTGTTTATCATATTTTCTTCTTTTTTTTTTTTATTTTCTTTTCTTCCCTTGGTAATTTGGTTTTTTTTTTTTTAACTTCTTTCTAATTATTTCTTGAATATTAATTCTTTTAGAAGTGTACATAATTACCGAGTTTTGAGAGAAAAAAGTGCTGGTAGAAAACAGGTATCCAAAGCATGTTTTCATTTAAAAGTTTTTGAAGATGAAATTTCATATTAGTGCAATTGAAAGTATGAATTTTTTCTAATAATTAAAAAAAAGGGATCATTCTATGAATTTTTCAACCTATCTCATACACATCAAGGCACGTGCACTCGTTGCCTGGGCATAGTAAATCTCTTGCTAGAATACTTTTCGTTAACTTTTGCTTTCCATTTTGGTCCTTCTCTTTTTTTAATAAGACATGCTCTTTTTACTAGTTTACTCTCTTGTTTTTTGTCTTTTTTCTCTCTCTTCTGGTTAATGTAAGATATACCTGCTCGTTTTTTATTCCTTTACTCTTTTTCTTTTCGTATTTTGTTTTCAATATCTATTTACAATAAGATCTATGCCTCAAATATTGCATCCTCTCAGGTCATGTGGGAAGATGGTGATGAAGCAAAGAGAGGCATGTGCAAGTTGGGCTTTCATGTCGTTTGATATTGCTTGTGTAAAGATAACTATCGCCATTTTTGTCGATGTAGAAGTTTTACGTTGAGTTAAGAGGAAGAGTAAATTACATTAGTGTACCCTGAATTTCATCTTTACTTCTATGTTGCATCTTAAATTTTTAATTAGAGCATTTAGTATCTATTAAATTTAATTCTAAGCAGTTTTGTCCAATTAGTAACGGCTTCAATTATGGTAGATAATTAGCATTCTAAACTTAAAATATTTAATAAGTTTAAGTTAAAATAAGTTTAAGATTTAAGGTGTATTTGTGTAAAAATTTTGGAGAATTTTCACTCTTTATATGACGCCCATTGGAGACTGGACTATAATTGCAATGTATATTTTTAAACTTAGGGAGTTATTTACCAAAATTGAAAATTTAAATCTAAACTGCTAAATTGATATGTTAAAGATGCACAAATAAATTTAACTCTTACAAAAATATTGCTTTTTATAGTATCATCATTCTAACATACATTTATTCACATCTAAGATACTTGGGAGAAAAAGATAAACTATTGGAATTATAATCCACTTTTACTAATTCCACGACAGTTTTTAACTGTCGTGGAAAGTTTTCAAGATGGTTGAAAAACTATTGTGGAATCCAACATCGTGGTATCGAACAAGATTCCTTGACGGTTTTTTAACTATCATAGAAACATGGACATTGTTGTCATTACAAAGTTTCCATGATGATTTAAAAGAAACAATCATGGTTGCTCTTTTAAAAAATTTACAAAAATTAAGTTTTCCCATAGATGGCAAATCCTGTGTGTTATTTATTACAAACCAAATTTTTATGCTAAATAGCATAAACCAAATCTTCACTCAACAAATAACTTAGATTACAAAACATAAACAAAACAACATTAGATTTCAAAACTAATTAACTAAAAACTAAATCCCAAATAACTTCAAAGTAAAACTAAATAACATAATACAAACTAAATAACCAAAAAAACAAATATTAAAAAATTAAACAATAAATAATAATAATAATAATAATAATAATAATAATAACTATAGTTGATTAACTAACTAACTATGCATCATGTGGTTCGACGGTGACGACGTAAGTGTGCGATGAAGATGCGGCGAGTTGTTTGGGATATGGCAATGGGTGCAAGGTAGAGGACAGCAATGGAGAGCACGGGGGAGAGTAAGAGAAAGAAGGAGAGAAGGAAAGAAAAAGAAAGAGGGTGGAGTGACAATGTCGAAGTTGACGGTAGGAGAGTGATGGGTGGACGGTGATGAGGGGGTTGTAATTGGTGTTCGAAAAAGGCAGTGGTTTTTAGAGAGCTAGTGTGGGTTTTGTGAGAGAATGGAGTGTTTGAAAACTTATGCACGGTTTTAGAATTTTCAGAGAAAGGAACAACAGAGGATTCAAAATTTTGTACGGGATTTTAAATTTTCCAGGAGACTCCACGATGATTAAAAGGAAAAACCAACATGGAAGCCTGTGAAATTTCATCTGTGAATAAAAAATAAAATAAAACAAAATACAAAAAACATCGTGGAACCATAAGCTTCCACGACTCTTAAGATTCGATGGTTTTCAGATTTCTCATCTTTGTCATGTTTTTAACGGGATAAAACGACAGCTTTTTCAAGAACCATTGCAAAAAATTCAGTCATTCATTAACAAATTTGTTGTAGTGTTTTAAATTCTTGGAGTCTATAATAATAATAATAATAATAATAAGTATCAAAATAATTATAAAGAACTACCTACTGTACAAGCGTGTGTCTATATATCTAACATGTAAACCTTATTTTTTTGCTTTGCTTTATTGTTTGTATAGCTAAATATACTACTGAACTTAAACTATTGTAAGAAGCAAAGTGGTATTATTTTCTTCTCAACTCTTTGTATCGTACAATTACTGTTTAAAATTAATCTCATACATTTACTTACATTTTAATTAAAACTAATTTAAAATAAAAAAGCTTCAATGTACGTGAATGTACATCCTTGCACGTGTCCCTTTTGCTTAGTAATATAGAAAATAACAAGTTGAATATTTATTTAATTTGTATTTCTATATGGTATGGCTAGTACCTATAAATGTTATTCAAATATTGTATGAAGTTAAAATAAAATAAAAAAAGTGTAAATAAACATTGAAGGAACAAAATTTTTTTTAATAATAAAAAAAAAGAAAGCACTAGTTTGAGAGACTTTCATTGAAGTTAAGATTAAGAACTTAAGATGCATAAGCCAAGTGGAAAATGTAACACCCCGAAGTTAATTAAATAGAATTAGAATGTTAAATGGTGAATTAGTATGCCATGATAAGTGTTTTAAACTTAATTTGATTACTTTGTGGAAACCTTGTGTTAATTACTTTTTGATGATTTTTAATTATTCTAAATTGTTTTTTATTGTTAATTTAAGTTTTAATAAAACAATTTGATTTGAAAACAGTATGTAGTTGCTCACAGCTTTGTGCAACTACTTTTCTCTCTCTTCTTCTATTTATTTCACTTTCTCTCTCTCTCTCTTCATTTTCTCTCGTGACACTCTCTCTCCTCTCTCTCTTTCTCTTGTCTCTCTCTTCTTCTCGGGTTCTCTCACTCTCTCTCTCAATCTCTCAAAATTTTTGAAAACAAATTTTGTTTTCAAGCTTCGAGCTAGGAGATCGAAGGCACGGGAACAAGATTCAACGACAAAAACAACGTTTTCAAGCTTTGATTCGAGGTTAGATTTTAAAACTCAAAGTTTTTCTATTTTTCAAGATTTTCTTGCATTTTGAAATTTTAGAGTTTCTAAGCCTAGAAAGCTTTAATCTAAGTTAGATGGACTTAGATTAGCTAGAATGTAAACTTTATTTCATCAAAAACGGATTAGAATCAAGATTTTTCATTTTTCCTCTATTTTCTCTATTTTTGGATTTTTGAGAAAATGTTGTTTAAAACTTGTTTTAATTCGTTAAAAAGTGTTCT